>JBBPFJ010001292.1:0-16754 GCA_037975025.1 Excoecaria agallocha | reverse complement strand
TACAAGTATTGAGAAATGTGTCATTGCATCAGTAGACAACTAAAGAATCACGAAGTTCGAAAGCTTTTATGTTTGACTGGAATTACTTGGTTTTAGTTAATGATTCACAGTGACACTACTTTTTCCATCACTGCCTACAGCGCATGCATTTTTTTTCCTTTTTGTTTTCAGCCTTTTTTTGAAAAGATTGTGCCTCCATCCTTGCTTGAACTGGGTTTGGCAGAACTCGTCTCCATGTACAGTGACCTCTCTATGTTGGGAAAGCCCCCACCTATTATTGATGCAGCAGACCTTGAACAAGATCCTGAGGTTCTATATTCTGTCACTTATTTGCTGCATTTCTCTGTACACAATTTGAAAATGGTTGCATTTGTTTTTGTTTTCCATGATTATTGTTAAGCAATAGATTTTTGTTAATTTTCACATCATTATACAAGGTATAATATTTTTCTAATAATTAAAGGACTTTCTTGTTCCCTTAAAACAACAAAACTTACATTTTCTGCGAAAGATTATAATATTTTATTTGTCCCAGCCATGTGATGCAATACTTTTTTTTTTCGGAATATGCTTCAATTTTCAACGCTTTATGCCCAATGAATGGCACTCTTCCTTGTATTTATATATATACATACATATGATTTTTATTTTTAGAAAATAAATATAATTAAAATAATGGATAAACTTTTTATAAATTGTCTGATTTTAATTGACCTTTAATAAATTATATTGAAATTTTCTACTAGTTGCTGGTTTGAAATTTTGAATGCTTATGCCTACTGCGGCATCATTTTATATCCTTTTGTTTTTTGCCAACCATTTTATGTCCATTATTGAATTAAAAAAATATATTCTTCATATTAATGTAAAAGGTTAGAATGAATAACATAATTGAAACAAAGAAATACGTGGGATTAAATATTAATACATGGCACAACATTTAAATAATTAAAGTTGCTTGGAAATTGGAGGAAGTTAATGTTCCTATACTATTCTTGCCTTCCTTATCTTGCACCTAAATGAATATCCGTCGTCGGTCTCATTGGCCTTGGCCGCATTACTCTGGCACTTGATTTTCGACATTTTTGTTTGTGTATTTATGTTGTGACATGTATACCATTACAGAGGCAGATTCTTTCACTTATTTTACAAATGTATCCATTAAGTCTAGGTCCATATTTCGCAAATGCTAATCACTCTTCTCAATGCTTGCCATTAAATTAGTTGCAGCCATGATTCTATATCTGAGTTTGAGCAAAAACTGTTAAAAAGCTCAGCAATTATTGCTACTGCAGCCATCCATAGTACCTCCTTCACTCCATCTTTTTTAATATGTCCTTTTAAACTTTCAACAAATAATGGATCTCATCATGAATAGAATTGTAACAAAAAAAATTAGATAATTTTAGAAAGTTGCAAAACCCAACTTGAGCTGTTTAGTAAGTATGTAGGCCTCATGAGGCCCATCATACATTTAATTTGGGCCCATATAAAGCCTTCTTAACCTCAACATTAGGGAAAGAATGGCACCACATTGAAGAAAGGGAAAATTTAAAAGCAGTTGAAAAGAAAGGAACCATGAGAAAGAAAATGTAGACATAAAGTAAAAGACATGAGAAGCTGAATTTATATAAAAGCAGTTGAAAAGAAAAGAACCTTGATGCTTCTGCTTCTACGCTTTGGCTTATTTTATGTATTCAAGGTTTGTAATTTGCTGTATTATTTAGTGCTATTGGTATTCTTGCATTTTAATTATAAGCTTGCTTTATTTTCAGCGCTTAACTTTCTGTTGTGAGGTGCATTACCCTTTTTTTAAATTTCATAGTTCGTACTGTTAGTTTTTCATTTGGAAATCATGTACTGCTTGGAATTTATTTGTATTAATTAATTTTTTATAATCTCACCACAAGTTTACTGCCGTTACCATCTATTTTTACCTAAAGTACATGAGCTGCATATTTACTTGGGAAGGGTAAAGAAGACCCTAGAATAGTTACTTGTGCTGCTAGATAACATTTTTGATCATTAGTTTTGGATTAATTAGTTTGGTTTGATTTTGAACCAAACCAGTGAATAGTATATTTATTAATTGGAGTAATAGATTTGAGAAAGCAGATAAAGAAATGTGTAAATATGCTGAGGGTATGATTTTCAGGTGTTGGTGAGAAGATTAAAGGGATAAAGATACAAATATGCACAAACAAGAGCAATGAATCAACTGTTGAGAAATCAAAGCAAACAGTGCAGAGAGAAATGAGTTTAGGACAAAAGAAGTTAGTACATAAAGAAACAGTAAAGCACATGGTTTGCCAAAGTTGTGGCTCATCTTCTATGTCAGGTCATATTCTTCTGCAATGTACTCTTGCTTAGCCTCCTCTTTTGTCGTTTGCTTGTAATTTTAGTATGCCTGCTCTTTATAACTTCCATCTTCCCAAACTTTATAATGTCATCGATTGGATTGGAATCACTCTAGCGGGTATTGGTACCATAGGTATGTAATTGTAAGTTCTTAATAGGACACCTCTTGCCAATCTTAATTTAAACACAAAATGACCTATTTTCTGTTCTAAAAATTTCCCATATTTACTCCATATTTCATAATGTATACATTTTTTAATTGGTTTAATTTCATTCATTTGGTATCAGATAAATTTAGCTACAGTTTAAGGGCTTATATTTAATAAATGGCCTAATGCCATGATTACTACACATGATTGGATATCTGCAATTAATTATGATTTTTTGGATTAGGTAGTCCTCAATGGGTGGCTTCGCATCTATAAACGTCAACGAAGGGAACAAGAGACGGTAAATCCTATTCATTCATGTTAGGTTACATTTGTTTACATCTTCAAGTTTCCCCGTGCTCTGAACTGAGGTATCTGTGATTCAGATGGAATATGAAGTTATCAAAGAATTTATATATGGCTTGGAATCAGGCGTTTTGTTTGGGTAAAATTCCTCAACATAAACTTTATGCAGATATTTTCTTTTTCTTCAGAGGCAACTCCTCATGGCAACACATATAAAATGTCATGTGGGATTGATGGAATCCATTGATACCTGGATATAGTTTTAGGCTATCTGTGGCAATTTACAAAAATGTGATTCTTTACTTTGCTAGATGCAAATGATGTTTTGGACCTTGAGTTATATTTGGGCTAGCACCTGCCAAGTAGCATTGTAAGTGAAGAGCAAAAAGAACCCCCGGGTCCGAGATGTAACTCAAGGGAATGATTTTCTAGACTCACACATTTCCTGAAGATGTCTTCCACATTTCTCATCCTTGAAAGAAATAAGTTCCTGATGAAATTAATATTAGATGCTGTTATTTCTGGACCTGAATAGAAAAATTATGAGTTTCAAATAATAGATCATGGTGAAACTACAGGATTGTGCTCTTAAAGGATCGGCCATAAGATCATTCATAATTGTAAAATATTCATTTTTCAGTATACTTTTCTAGATGCATGATGTCAGTTACGAGTTCATTGTAGAATTTGTAGATCTGATGATTTGAATAAATTTGATTTGATTACCAATTTTTAACTCATAATAAATGCAACTCTGTTCTTGGTTCTTTGATTGGAATCTTATGTGAAGTTAACACATCCAATTGCAGGATGCCCTCAGTGATATCAAAGTTGGGATTTTTCTTCTTGGAGCACGGGTTCTCAAGGATGCTAGTTCCTATATCCATTTCTTCAGTATATGCTGCAGTGCAACAGGATTTTATTATCAGGTATTTTGAGTAGTTCATTCCCTTTCTAATTCAATAGTAAGTGCGCGCGCGCGCTCACACACACACACTGCAGTGCTAACATTAAAGTTGTTTATTCCCTTTCTAATTCAATAGCTGCTGCTCATGGTGATTTTTATTCTTATTTAATATATTTAGTGCTCTTCCTCGAGCTTGTTTGTATGTTTCAGTGAGAACCAACTGGAAACAAAAAGAGTAATTATTTTTCCAGTGATAAAATGTTATTAATTAATGTAAGTTGCTATAATATATATAGAGTTTTGGGGCTTTGAAATTTTATATATCTTTCTGACGAAATACATAGCAATATGTTCAAAATAGTTGGTTTAATTTGTTGTGCTTCCTAAAGTTGCTAGGTTTTTATAATTCACCTATCATTATGCTATTTTAATGCTAAGAATTAAAAAATTGTAATAATTGTTTGCAACGGAATGACGACAGATGGAACCGTCGTAACTTTTTTTATCCATGCTAAAAATAGCAACGGAAATTACAATTCTGTTGCTAAAGTTGACCAATTCACTGAAACTTACCTTGGTTGAATTTAGCAACGAAATTATATTTCCGTTGCTAAAAAATAGCGACTGCCGGATTAGCAACCAAAATTTCCGTTGCTATTTTTGATTAGCAACCGAAAATGTCAATTTTTCGTTGCTATTTTCCGTTGCTAAATTGCAATTTTCTTGTAATGACACTGCCTTACATTTAAATAATGTTAAAAAATATAAAGGAGATATTTAGATTCATACTGCTGATGGAAATTCATTACCTATAACAGCTGTTGGTGATATTTCAGCCTCTTTGAATACCTTTTTTTGTGTCTCCTAAGCTGTCCACTAATCTTATATCTGTTGGCCAATTAGTTGACAACAATTGTACTATTAAATTTTCAAATTCTAGTTGTCTTGTGTAGGATCAAGTGTCCGAAAAGATGATCGCAAAGGGGCCTAAAGTGGGACGTCTTTTTCCTTTGTTTCTATCTCCCTTTCCGATGTCAAATTATGTTGCTTGTAATGCTATTCAATGTGATAATCAAGTGTGGCATAGACATTTAGGACATCCTAATTCTCATGTACTTCATGTCTTGCTTAAATCTGGTTTACTTGGGAATAAAAATTCAACTTTTCCTTATAATGATATTGCTGATTGTGCATCTTGCAAACTTGGTAAAAGCAAAACTCTTCCTTTTCCTTTGCTTAAAACTCGCACCACCAAACCTTTTGAACCTGTACATACTGATGTATGGGGTATTGCACCTGTAATTTCTCATGAACATTACAAATACTTTGTTACATTTATCGATGATTTCACTCGCTTTACTTGGGTGTACTCTCTTCGGTCTAAAAGTGAGGTATTCTCTGTGTTCAAAGTCTTTCTTGCTTTAGTTGAAACACAATTTTCTGCCAAAATCAAAATATTGCAATCTGATTCAGGTGGTGACTATATGTCAAATGAATTTCAATTTTTTCTTCAAAGTCATGGGATAATATCACTGCGTTCTTGTCCTTTCACTCCATAACAAAACGGTGTGGCTGAAAGAAAGAATCGTCATCTTCTTGATGTTGTCCGAATCCTTCTAATTGAATCCTGTGTTCCTTCTCAATTTTGGTGTGAAACTTTGTCTATTGCTGTTTAGTTGATTAATAGATTATCATCTCCCACCTTGAACAATGATTCTTCTTATTTTCGATTGTTTGGGCATGCACCAGATTATTCCAATCGTCATATCTTTGGATGTGTTTGTTTTGTTCACCTTCCTGCATATGAGAGAAATAAACTTACTGCTCAATCTGTCAAGTGTGCTTTCTTAGGTTATGCTAGCAACCAAAAAGGATTTCTTTGCTATGATTCTCATGCTCAACGTACTCGTGTCTCTAGGAATGTAATTTTTTTTGAAAATCAACCCTTTTTTAGCTTCCAACAGATTTCAAAATTCCCTTCTCTATCTGTGTTACCACATTTTCTTGAGTCACCAACCCCAGTACAAAGATTTCAACCTGGTTATGTTTATCATAGATGCACTCCTGCATTTGATCCTTCTACAGGTCTCACTACGGCTCCTCCAAATCTTCCTGTGGCATCTGATGTTCTACCTATTTCCAATGATCCACCTCCTTTTCTCAAAAGCTCTAGAACTCACAAACCTCCTTATTGGTATGGTTTTTCAGCCCATGTGGCTATGTCTACTACTTTGTCTTCTATTTCTATTCCCACTTGTTATAAGCAGGCTATGGAACTTGAGTATTGGCGACAAGCAATGGAGGCTGAACTTTAGGCACTTGAGGAAAATCATACTTGGGACATTGTTTCTTGTCCTCAAAATGTTAAGCCAATTGGTAGTAAGTGGGTCTATACTGTGAAACTCAAGTCTAATGGCTCTTTAGATAGATACAAAGCTCGATTGGTTGCTCTTGGCAATAAACAAGAATATGGCCTTGACTATAACGAAACATTCGCACCAGTTGCTAAGATGACCACGGTGAGAAACATTCTTGCTATTGCATCCTCTCAATCTTGGCCTTTATAATCAGATGGATGTCAAAAATGCCTTCTTGCATGGGGACCTTAAGGAAGAGATTTACATGAAACTTCCACCTGGTATGTCCTTGACTACTTCTCATGAAGTTTGCAAGCTCAAACGCTCTTTGTATGGGTTGAAGCAGGCCCCTTAAGCCTGGTTTGAGAAGTTTCGCAGCACTCTTCTTAGCCTCTCTTTAACACAAAGTCAATATGATTTGTCTCTCTTCCTTCATAAGACACCCACTGGTATGGTCTTTCTCTTAGTCTATGTTGATGATATTATCAATACTGGTAATGACAAGGGGCTAATCACTAAGCTTCAAACTAAGTTGCATAGTACATTTCAAATGAAAGATCTTGGGCATCTCACCTATTTTTTTGGGGCTGGAAGTTCACACTCGCGATCATGGTTTGTTCTTAAATCAGCACAAATATATCCAAGACCTCATTGCACTCGTTGGTTTAAAGGAAGCTACCGCTGTTGATACGCCAATGGAAGTGAATGTGAAATACCGAAAAGATGAGGGCAAGCTTTTGCCTGATCCTTTTTTATATAAACAACTTGTGGGAAGTCTTATCCACCTAACAATTACAAGGCCTGATATCTCATATGCTATCCATATAGTTAGCATATTTATGCAATCGCCTCGACATCTTCATCTTGCTGCAGTTCGTCGTTTTATTCGATACTTAATTGGGACACCTACTTGTGGGTTGTTTTTTCCTAGAAGATCTGCTCTTTATTTGACAGCATATAGTGATGCAGATTGGGTTGGATGCCCGGATACTCGAAAGTCTATAATAGGCTGGTGCATTTTTCTTGGAGATGCCTTGATTTCTTGGAAGTGTAAGAAACAGGACTGTCTCTAAATCTTCCACGGAGGCTGAATATAGAGCCATGTCAGCAGCTTGTTCTGAAGTTGTGTGGCTACGTGGTCTTCTTTCTGAACTTGAATTTTCTCAAACTGAACCTACTCCGCTTCATGGTGATAACACTAGTGCCATTCAAATAGCTGCGAATCCCGTATATCTTGAACGCACAAAGCACATAGAGGTGGATTGTCATTACATTAGGGAGGCTTTAACTCGTGGTGTTATCACTCTTCCTCATCTTACTACTGATCTTCAAATTGCTGATGTCTTTACCAAAGCTTTGACACGCCAAAGACAAAAGTTTCTTAGTGGCAAATTGCTGTTTATCGACTTACCCGCATCAATTTAAGGGGGGATGTCAATGTCAATACACTGCCACGCACTTCACATAAAGGGAATGCGCTACCATGCAATAAGGGACACAGAGGGCAGTTCTTGATTCGATGCAAGGCGTGTTAGGTGTCAGGCCTTACCTTCCAAGCTCAAAAGGGCTGGACAACTTTCGTGCTCGGTGGAAAAGAAAGTTTCTGCAAGAAAATGCAGACACAGTTCATGCTGCAGAATTGAATATTTATGGACCATGGGCGTACGATGCTGCTGTTACGTTGGCCATGGCAATTGAGAAAGCTGGGACTGCAAACTTTGGATTCGAAAAGAAAAACATTTTCAGAAATTCTCGTTTATTTTGTCAATTTCCACAGGAAATAAGAATAGAATGTTTGCAACTACATGGCTATGAAATTTCGCAGAAACTATTTTCAGTATGATAAAGCTGGGAGCAGTTTACATAAGAAATGAAAAGGCCAACATATTCTTATTTTAAAAGGTTGTTTGAACATTAATGTGGAATCAAACATACAATATAAACTAATTATTTAAAGTTGCAGCCCCCAAATTATTCTTCATTGAATCTCCATGCATGGCAGCTGGGAAGAATGATGCAACCGACTTCAAAGACCAAGTACTCTTCAATGGTTGGAACCTGAAATGCCCAAACTTGAACAGAAACTCAAATTAGTTCACAGATTTGAAGTGAATGGCTTGCCTCATTTCAGTTTTAGACTAACGCATGGCAGAGTTCATTATTATAATAATGTGTTCTATTTCCCATATACATGACTTCAATTGCCTCATCATCAATATGACCAGCATATTATATTACATCTAAATCACAAAAAAGCTATCGAGGATCGATATTCGTGTCAAAGAACTAACCTTTCTTATGGTTGTGCTCAAGATTGTTCTTTATTGACCATTCTCTTCAGCTTATTCATCTTAACTGCAACTGTCACCCACAGCTTGTTGTAGATTTTGTCAATCAATTGAAAGACAGACCGTCTACAAGAGTTGTTGAAGTACAAAAGGCTGCAAACTCCCACGAACCCAGCCATGAAGCCCACACTCAACCCACAGTAAAACCATACAGACTCATCTTCTTCATTTTCCTCACCAGGCTTGCCATGTTTATTTTGCTCTGGATCCTTCTGACAACTTTCTAATGGAGCTCCACACAGGCCATTGTTACCCATGTAAATAGACTGATCATCTAGGGTTTGGAGTTGATTTCCATGTGGTATGTGGCCGGATAAATTATTGAATGACAAGTTCAGGGAACTCAAGAAGTTCAAATTTGCAATGCTTTGAGGAACAGAGCCTGAAAGTTTATTTCTAGAAAAGTCGAGTGATTCTAATGCCTTCAGGTTGCCAATGTTTGCAGGAATATTTCCACTGAAATTGTTTCCTGATAAATTTAGATTTTGAAGAAGTTTAAGATTCACTATTTCATTTGGAATATCTCCAAAAAAATTATTTTCTGAAAGATCCATTGAAAAGAGAAATTGAATAGTTTTGTTATATTCAAGTTCTCTTCCTTTCACATTGTTCAAAACATGTTCTTGAAATCCAGTTCCAGGGGAGAACATGTCTTCATTATATATGAAAAACTCTGAATATACTCCATCACCAATCATTGAACTGAAATTGTCGAAACAACGAGGAATAGTTCCGCTCATCATGTTATTTGCTAAGTTTAGTATATGAAGAGAGGCAAGATGACAGAGCTGTGTGGGAATCTCCCCTTCAAAATTGTTAAACTGCATATTAAGGATGGCAAGGTATGATAGATTTTCACCTATCCAAGAAGGAATAGTACCTGTAAATGCATTTTCACTCAGGTCAAGAGTCCGTAAGAATGTTAGATTACTTAATGCTGTAGGAATATTTCCTTGCAAATTGTTCTTCTCCAAGTGTAATGACTCCAATACTCTTTGAGAACCTAAAGAGACGGGAATATGACCACTGAATTCATTATAAGATAGATCAAGCACAGTCAAAGAATAATGAATTTCAGGCCAACATTGAGGGATTGTCCCAGAAAGTTGATTCTTTGACAGATCGAGATACACTAAATTCTTCATCTTGCAGAGAGAAGATGGAATCCTTCCACTCAAATTGTTGTTGGAGAGAAGCAAATAACTCAACCCTGGTACCATATAGCCAATCGTTTGAGGAATCTGGCCAGAGAGCAAGTTGTTGGAGATATCCAGTATAATCACATCCCTAGGAAAAGGAGTAAAAGGACCCTCAAACTTGTTGGAATTTAAAAATATGATTCTACTAGGAGAATCATCATCTGATCTAGGAAAATCATCAGTTGATCCTGTTTGAAATTTCGGCAAGTGCATTTTGATGTTATTATGAGACAGATCTAGCAAATAGATATTGGATGAAATGTTTCCAAACCAATCTGGAATGAAATCAGAAATGCTTGTATTACGCAGGACAATGGCAACTGCTTCCAATGATTTGTTTGTTACTCCTTTAAGCCATTGTGGAAACCTGGGCCCTAGATTACAGGAAGACAGGCTAAGGTATTGAAGCTGAAGAGGAGGTACACATGTGGGGTCAATGTTGAAAACTAGTTGATAATTATCATCCATAATCAACTCACGTAAGCTCCTATGTTCTGAGAAGTGAACTTGAGACACAATGCCTTCCAATGTATTGTTACTTACATCTAAAATTTCTAACTTGGAAAGCTGTCCAAGACTTCGTGGAATACTGCCATTCAAGCAATTGTTTCCGAGGAATAATACCCTCAGGCTTGATAGTCTTCCAATTGATTCAGGAATACCACCCTTAAAACAGTTATCGACAAGATCAAGACTTTCTAGACCCTTAAAGAGACCCAAGTTATCGGGAAGAATTCCACTGAATCTATTAGAAGAAAGACGCAGCGTTTTCAAACTACTAGTAATGCAATCGGACGAGTAGTTAGCAATAACCTCACCAATCTCGCCGCTGAAACTGTTAAAGCTTACGTCAAGCTCATGCATGTTGCAAATATTACTCAGGAATCTTTCTGGTATTTTGCCCTCCAAATGATTATCATTCAGACGAAGAACTTCAAGAAATTTACAATCACCAACCTCACTAGGTAGGTGACCCCGCAGCACATTGTAACTCAGATCAAGATGCTGAATGTTGGTAATGTTAAAAAGGGAGGGTGAGATGATGGAATTGAAATGGTTAGAACTCAGATCAAGAGTGGCAAGGAATGTGAAATTAAGACGCAATAAGCGAGTAAAGGAGGGAAGAGAGCAAGAAGACAAGTGTAACCCCATTATTGAAGGGAGCATGTTTAGTGAATGTAGCCAGTCATCGGCCATAGAAAGATTCAGACCAGACAAGTCTAAATATTCTAGGGAAGTAAGAGGAGAAATAAAACTGAGTCTTTCAACTTCCAGATCCACATTTTGACTGAGATCAAGATACTGCAATCTTGAAAGGTTTCCAATAGAATGGGGAACCTTTCCAATGAATTGTGCTCGAGAAATGTTTAAATATCTTAGCATTTTCAATGAACCAAGAAATTCTGGAATACCAATACCTGAGAAATCATTCATACTCAGGTCCAGATGATTGAGGCATGATAGATTAAGTAAAGAATGACTTATCTGACCTCCTAGGCAGGGATTGTTGAAGTCCGAGCAATCAGTACTACTGCGAAGCTTAAGCTTTGTAACATGTCCAGTGGAGTTGCTGCAGCTGACTCCCTTCCATGAACAACAGTCTTCGCCGACCCATGACTTCAATCTGTTCTCAGGGTCTACAATCAGTTGTTTGAAGCTGAGAAGGGCATCTCTCTCATTCTTCATACACCTTACTTTTGAATTAGCTTCCAGTCCCTCAATCACGAGAAGAAGAAGAAGAAGCAACACCAGGATCTGAATAATGCTAACAGCCATTCCCTTCATTGCTTTGATGAGTATGCTCAACCCTCAAAACGCATAAACAACGAGGATAACTAATTGTGCTAATAAATTTGGATGCAAAAGTATAATCTTTTCAACGTGTGATTTAAATCAACCGTAAAAGAAAAGCATTATGACCCGTCAAGTTATTGTATGCCCTGCAATTTGCACCAATTTTCCAATGACCTCCTCTAGTCTTCTGCTTTTACTTTATCATTGTTAAATCGTATTCGAATTTTTCTACTTAGCATGGCCTATTTTCTATCTCTAATTAATTAGCACCGGTTTTCTTCTTCTCGTCTATTTCCTTCATTATCTACTTACAAATCATTAAATTCTGACCTTGATTTCAATAGAGATTTTTTCCCCCAAGATTTGGATATTTCTCTTATCTAGCTCTGAAGTTACAAATAAATTTATTATTATTATTTTTTTTTGCTATGCTTGGCCAATAAATCAAGTTAATTACTTATGTGGTAATAAAAATATTGGAATTGTAATACTATAGTTAAAAAAATAATTCACAATTATACAATCACTAAAATTATTATCAATATCATAAAAATTAATTTTGCCGGACGGTATAATTTTCGACGCTAATCAATTAATTATAAAATTTCATTTTAATGGTTCATTGCCGATAATTTTACGGACTAACATCAAAAAATATATAGTCCGATCAGAATTACTTTTTGTGATATCGATAAAAACTAATTCGACGACTTGTAGTGTAGGTTTAAATTCGATTTATAACAATTTTTCTACTCAGCATGGCCCACTTTCTTCATTGAGTTCCATAGCTTGACAATAAATTTGCTTAGGTGGACCTGAAAGTCTTCCGTCTCTGATTAATTAGCACCAGTTTTTCTTCGTGGTGTCTATTTCAATGGACCTAGTCTCCGCTTGAAATTTCATTACCTACTTACAAATCCAACTATATATACATAGAGGCAATTTGCAATCTTATTTAAATGAATATCTCAATTCACCTAAACCTACGCATAATTTGTGATGACGGTTGTGATAGACTGACCAGGATGATGATGAGACTGTTGCACCAGACCTTTTAATAATTGGGTTCTTTTGGGCCTTTTTCGTTTCTCGAACTGGGCTAAATTTTCTTCCTATCATTCTTAATTTTTTCTTTATAAAGTTTTTGTATATTAAATAATCACATCATTAATCTCAAATTTACTGTTTTTTCTTGAATTATTTATTTATTTTTTATCATTCCTTTCAATAAAATAATTTACTTAAATGCTTACAAATTTTGATATATGATTATTTCAATATCTATAATTTTCGTTTGATTATTATGATTTTTGTTTGAAAAATTACTTGATTTTTATTTTTTGCAAGTTGTAAGGAACTTAAAATTGATATTTGATTATTAATATATTTTTGAATATATTTTTACCTTCTTTGTCTACTGTTGTTCATACTATACTTTCAGAAATTTTATAAATAATTGTATTTTTTAAAAAAAAATTAAATATTAGGTTGAAGTCCAACTAGTGGATGCACCGGTTAGACATCCACTTTGATTTTGAAAAGATCAGAAAATTATCAACTTCCCTAACTTTAGTTAATGTGTTTCTTTTATTTTCTCATTGCCTATGAATAGGCAAGTTTGATTTCGTATTTGAATAATGATATTTTTCTTATGTGTCATGATAGTATTGAATTGATTCATAAAATTGCTTATGGATCAAATTTAGAAAAGCATTTTCTAATTTGAATAACTTGAAGTTATTAATTCAAGGAAGAATATTACATGATTCCCAAACAATCATTATTCCCAAATTATTGGAATCCCAAACAATTCAAAATTATATTTTATAGATTTTTTTTTTTTATAAATCTCAAATTAATATATGTATATTAAATTGCATTCCAAATTTCAAATTAATCAAAAAATAACATTATATATATATACACACACGCACGCACGCACCTGTGCGTATGTGTATGCATACATGAGTATAAATGAACCTTGATTACTGCTAAAAATCTAATGAAAACTTCAACATAACCTTAATGCCTTTCATTTATCCTAAGCCTGTGCATGTAGTCTATGCATCAAATATACAGAGAACGACAGTATTCTAATCATAGTAACAATCAACACTTAGTCCATCTCCTCGATCAAAACTTTTCCCTTTGTCTAATCACTGCACTTTGTTGCGTTTTTATCATTTCTATACTCCATCTACCCCTTTCTCTGCCTCTGTAATGGCAGATAAGAAAGACCAAACCTCCCTTGGCTGTTCATGAACCCAACACATCATAAAATAAACCTTCCTCCCACCAAGCTTCAGCTTATTCTGATTTTCTCGGCCTTCTCGAAATCTCCGCTTTCAGCTCACTTTCACCAGCCTTAATTAGCCTTGCAAATCACAGAGCGTGCAGATTAAAGCAGGATTCCCAAGAGTTAGTAGGCTCGTTATATCATTGATGAGACCTAATCCAAACTGCAGACTGCCCAGGCACTTGTACTCTGGAGAGCGGGTTTGTTCCAGGCAGTAACACAGAGCTTCACACACCATTTCTGGTTGGCCCGCCTTGGCCTAAGATAGAAGAGATGTCCAACATCATGGTTGCTGATCCTATGGTGTCTTCTGATTGCCAATCCCCATTGTAGAGGCGTAGCGTGAGGCAGTACCTATATAGAATATCAACCAAGCGAACCACTAAAAGTGGTGATGATTCTGTTGATATAAGCTTTGAAACTGGGGTTAATGGGAACTCAGGACCAGGAGGAACATCATTATACCGGTGTTGGACACTGTCATTTTGAGGCAATGATGATGTTTCATGCTTAAGCAATTGCACAAGTCGAGTTCCTTCCTTGCTAAGAGAGATTTTCCTGGCAGAAGGCTTCACCTACCATGGTTCTCAAGTCGAGTTCCTTCCTTGTTAAGTTCACCAGATGCCACTGCTCTTTGGAACTGTTTGTTTTCTTCTGCAGGTAAATCATCAAAACTGATAGAACCTCCTGCACATGGATTGGAACATTTCTATTAGTTTTGGGCAACAATACACTGGATCTAGATTAATCTCAACATTCAACTAAGGATGTTGAGATTACATAGAATTAAAAAGAAACTAAAAGAAAAAGGGAACGTAGGCAGAGAAATCGGCAAGCAAAAATCCCAGAAACATACCTGACAAAATCTACTGAACTGTCTGTTCAGACAGTACACCATCTGCAAATAAACAAGACAATAAACCCAGTAAGTAAGAACCCCACAAACCTAATTGATATGATAGCAGATAATGATACACCAAAATGTATGTAATAGATTGAAAATTTACTTAAAACCACTATAAAAGTAATAAATCATGGTTCATCTCTAAGAAATTTAATCACTGCGCCAATTTGCTAAGTCTCAACCCAAATATAAGTCAAATATATGGGAACAAGAGTAATCTGTCAAGTATTTTCCTCAATTTTCTGAATTTCAAAACACAACTCATTTATCAGCCAAAGTCTAGTTCTAATACTTGCGTTTATGAGTTCCAACAGTCTACATTTCAAATCCCAATACCCAGTTTTCAAATTAAAACAAAATATCATTTCTTGCAAAAGAAATTGGGAATCAAGACCAATTGAAGCAAAGAAGGCCATATAAGTATGATAAAAAAGCAGAAAGAGCATACCATCCTTGTCCATAGAGTCCATTTCTTCCAGGGCATAAAAATGTCAAGCTTTTTTTGCTTTGTTTAATCACCAGGCTGAATTTGGCCAGCGTGATTGACTACATTTTCTCGCATAAAAGATTCAGTACACTGAATACTATGAGCCTTATAGCAGTGAAGTGAACAGTAGAGTGAACAGCAGCACGGGCAAGTGTACTGTGAAAATTGCTTCTGGCAACTGTAGAAACGGAAGGAAATATGAAACATAAGCAATTGATAAATAAAAAATTAAAAGGAAATTGATAGCGGAAAGAACTTATAAATGACGGATAATGCGAGAATGAGGATCGAGAGGAGAAGGATTGGAAGATCAGTTTTTATATCTGCCACCGTAATGCAGAGAATTAACTCTGATTCTATATAAACATAAACTAAGCCGCTGACTTTTGTTTTCCACTTTTTTTTTTTTTGGGAAGAAAGCCCACGGTCCGCAACGTGGCTGTGAGCCGTGGCCAGCCCATGAAGAAGGAGAAGTTGGTTTGCAAATCCAACAGCAAATCCGTTTGCATAGCTGTCTTTGTGTTGTATTTTTACAAGTAAAAAAGAAGCTAATGGAAAGAACACAGAATACAAATAAAGAACAAAATGAATGCTCTCACATTAACAAGAACAAATCACAACAGGATACAGACTCTTTGATTTGAGAATTCAGAAGTTTCTCATAAGTTATGGGAAAAGAGCAAGTGTCAAAACTGTTTGAGTCGAGAAAATAGAAAACACCCAACATTCTGCCAGAGTTTTCAGCCATTTCTATCACCAATTAATTTCTTCCAAAATAAACTCCCTAAAGATTTGATTAATTAACTTAATTTTGTTTCTATATTTGAAAAATCATAATGTAAAACTAAAAAGGAGACAGGCTAAATGAGTTAATCCAACTAATTTATAATAAATAAGTCAATCCATATCGTTCGATCCATTCATAATTTTTTTATCATTAAAATATTGATCTATTTATAATTTGATCTTTTTATAATCTACCTATTTTTGAACTGATTTAAATTAATTCGACCCAATTCGTTTGTCGCTTTTAAACTCCTTTTTTTTTATCTGCTAGTGCAATATTGACTTGATTTATGAAATTAATTGAGAAATTTACAAATCACTATAGTAACTTAATGGTGGGGATTTTCAATAGTCACTCTAAACGTTGTATTGTCATAATCTAGCATTAAATATATGATAAATTCATAATAGATATATGGTATGGAACTACTGATCCTTAAGAAATCATGCATCTTCATTTAATTATATTCTTAAAGGAAGGATTTTGAAGTTTCCCAGATAGAGAAAACAAAAATTCAAATTGAAAAGAAAATTTGTGACAACACATTGGAAGAAAGTGGAAAATAAAGCAAACGCATTAACTACATCTTGTTTATCTTTACCATATAAAGGCTATAGCTTTATATCTTCAATTATTTGACCAAACCTTTAGAGTCACTGCTTATGTAACTTTGAAATAGTTAAAAAAAGCAAGTAGATTAATTCTTAATACATAAGGCAACGATTTGTTTAAATCCATCTCTAACTCTTGAATGTAAGAAATTATCAGAGATTATGTACGTGACAAGGCCTCTTTCCTTGTACAGAAATCACCCATCTGCCCTTTCCCAAGACCCACCAGAGGGTCCATTCACGGGCGTTTT
>JBBPFJ010001291.1:0-16829 GCA_037975025.1 Excoecaria agallocha | reverse complement strand
ATTTTAATTATAATTTTAGCTTTATTTTTTTCAAATTTTAATTTTCAAATTAATAATTGGTATACAATATACTAATTGGTCCTCCTTTTTTACTTTTTCATGTAAAATTATATTTTAATTATTTTTTCTTTACAAATGCTTATTTTTGGGCTGTTTGATCGTTAAATTACCATTTTACCCTTGTAAAACATTTTCTTTTCATTTTGCTCGTTAAGTACAATTTTTGAAAAAATTATGGCTTTGTCCCAAAACTTTTCATTTCTTTCAATTAAGTCCTTTTTCACTTTTAACTTTTACTTTTAGCTTACTTTTTGAAATTATGGTTTATTTTTATCAATATGCCCCAAGTAAAATATGACAGGAACTCTTGGATAGGATATATGGGACGTAGAACCCACAGTGCCAAATACAGAACAATATTGAGAAAGATTCCAAAGGATCGTTTCTCACAGAGCATATAACAATATGCATGATAGAGGCTATGAAGATCAACAATCCTACCATAGCAAAGCAAATAGTCATGACTTGCACCGCGATATAAGGTGTCCCTACGGTTAGCCAATTATATCTTGTGCAAGACTTTTACTGCCTGACTATTGCTAAGGGCAAAAACAACCATTTATTGTCAAAATATTTTTTTCAGATTTTTAACACTTTTAATTTCTTTTTCAAAACAGTAACATTCTTGTCAATCAATCTCTTTTCAGTACTTTTGACTATTTCAAGTTTTTATCTCTTCAACCACTTTTTCTTTTCGATCACTTTTTTCTTTTCAGTCATTTTTTCTTTTCGATCACTTTTTTCTTTTCAATCACTTTTTTTTCACTCACTTTTTCTTTTCGATCACTTTTTATTTTTTAGTGTCTCATACATATTTTGTGAATTATGGCATCATAATTCACTACTATCGCTTTGCATATTACACTTTTCAGTGTCTTTTCATTTCACTATATTAGCTAGTTATTCTTTCGATAATTTTATACACTTTGTGAATTATATTATTATAATTCACCAATTTTTTATCATTTTATGAATTATTTCTTAATAGTTCAACAATTTTTCCTTACAATTCATTTTGCCTTTTTGGGCTTTTAACATTTTTCTTACTTTATCTGTCCGAAAAATGCGATCATTCGGAATGTTCAATACTTTTATACGGTTTGTGAATTATTTTATAATAATTCACCATTTTATTATCGATTTATGAATTATTTCTCAATAATTCAGCATGGTTATTATATGCACTATGCTTTTTATGATCTTTTTATTTCAATAAATTAACCAGTCACTCTTTTAATTAATTTTGGATAGTTTATGAATTTTATCAATATAATTCATTATTTTTCACTTAAATTAGGTATTATAACTCAATAATTCCACAACTTTATTTTGTACATATCTAAATATTTTCTCTAAAATATTCAAATAAATTCTATAAATTCTAAAAAAATACATAAGAATATTATTTACTCATTTCATGTATTATTTCACAAAAATTCGTTATTTTCCTTAGTTACATAATTCAATAATTATTCCAAAAATTTTTAAATAATTCTCATAAATTCCATAAAAATTTGTAGACATGTTATTTCATGTTTACTATCAAATTAAGGCTTAAATCATTAAAAATAACTAAAATATACTTAGGTTTTCTTAGGATACAATTTCGGCCACCAAAGTAACTACATCATACAAAATTTATTCAATCAAATTAAATTTACATTTAAGCATAATTAGGAGTCCAATTTCGTTATTCTAAAGTTAATTTCACTATACTTGCATTTTACAATTTTTTTCTTAAATTACATAAAAGAAAACTCATACAATTTATGGAAAATTAGAGGACTTCATAGTCACTTACCTATTTTCCATGCTTAATCTTCCTTAAGCTTCCCTTCTTCCTTCCTTTAGCCTTGGCAACTTGATCTTCCATTTGAACACCTACCATAGTCGAATCTTTAAGCATAAGAAACCCTAAGTTTTTGATCTCTAATGCTCAAAATAATAATATATATGAACTTTAGGCACCTAAAATTAGTAGTAGGCACCTTAAAACAATTTAAATTCATGAATGTCACTTACCTCCTTTTGATGCCTAAAGATGTATCACTTGATTTCCTTTGTTTCCTTTCCTCTAATCAAAGGATAGAGGTTTGAATAATGGTCTAGAGGGATAGAATTAACTTTCTTATGCTTGGATTTAATGTGAATTTTAAATAGGATGAAAGAAATTTAAGAGAGAAATAGCCAATTAAGGATTCAGCTAAGAAGAGGAAGAAGTAGAGGGTGGAAATTTCTGGTATTCTATAGATTTTTTCACCTTTTATACCTCCTCTCATGGGCCAAATCTTGGGTCATACTAATGGGCCTAACCTATTAAGCCAAAGTCCATTATTTACACCATTAAAAAGCTCTAATTAATTTCTCCCATTTTCCAACTTCATACCACTTTAATTTTGATTCCATCATTTTTATCACACCAAAAATAGGCTATATACAAAATTTCAATCCAATCGGAGTTTGTTTCTAATCCGGTTCAATTAAATTGGTCTAATTCAAAAATATCGGTGTTATCGAAAAATTCACTTTTTGCTACTAAAATAATCTACAAAAAATTTAAGAAAGATTTACAAATTTTGGCAATTTTCGGAGTTCGTTTAATATTTTTAAAAATTCATGCCAAATCAAGCCAGCCTTCCTATAATAAAAATTGACTCGCTAATGTTTTTCATATTTTTTACTTTTAGAGGCCTATTTGATCTTAATTTCACTTTCAATTTTAACCCCAGACTATCCGTGACTCATATTTTTCGATAGTCGAATAAAATATTTTTCACCTCCGGGTGTACTTTTTAGCCCGAATTCACTATTTACTATCGAAAAATATTATTCATAGCGAACCCAGCGTTCAGGCCATTACAATTCTCCCCCACTAAAAGAAATTTTGTCCTCAAAATTTACTTATATCGAAGAGTAGAGGATATTGTACTGTTGTCTTATCAAAACGTTTTTTCACTTTTGATGGTTCTAAAGCATCACTGCTCATGGAACTTGCTTGTTCTTGAGCCTTTTGATCTCTGAAGATAGGATCTTCACTAGTCTTTCTTCATAGGTCATATCAACCTACATTTAGATCTCTTCTAAGTCACAAATCAAATCAAATCCTACCGACTTCTTTGCACTCAATTATGTCTAACATGAAGGAATTCTGCATTTCCTTCCAGACAATGTCTTAAAAGAGCCATCTTTCAGCTAAACTAATAGCTATTGTCATAAGCAAACTATGCTAAGGACAAGTACTTTTCACAACTGTTACCGGATTCAAATACATGTCATCACAACAAATCTTCTAATATCTGAATTACCCATTCCGACTGATCATAAGTCTGAGGGTGAAACATTGTGCTAAAGTGGAGAATATCAGTAATCTCCCATATAGCATCTTATTCTCTTTGAAGCACAGACAATCCAATAACAAAATCCCTAATCACCTTGTCCCATTCTACTCTGGTATCATTATAAGTCGAAATAAACCTGAAGGGACCTAATACACGCAATCAGGCTTCACTTAAATTTCAATTAAAAATTTCTCATTTGAAGTCAAACTTAAACTGACATTTATAACCCAAAGAGATGCAAATACTATCATTAACTATTTACACTTATCTATCATTTAAACACATTCATTTAGACACATTCATATTACCAGAGATAAATTCTTATGCTGAGTACATCATCCACTACATTAACTTTCCTGTAGTACTCGGCTAAATCTAGGAACTCATTATTCAAACATAAATCATATTAACTAAACTTGACAAACGATTATTTTTCCTTCAATGTCTGCAAGACAAACCTTAAGTACTTATCATACTATTCTGGTATCTTAGAATATACCAGAATATCATTAATCAAATCCATCAAAATAGATATAAGTAAGGGTGGAAAATTCCACTTGTCAAATCCATAAAGGCAGTCGGTGCATTTGCAAATTCAAATGACATGACCAATAACTCATAATGGCCACATCTAATGCGAAAAGCAATCTTAGGTACATTATTCCTTTTAATTTATCACATTATAATGGTAATCCTTTTCTTGCTATCAAGTCACTACTATACTCATTATATCTCCTGTTAGATTTTCCTTATCAAGTGGGGTCTACACATATGATATAATGCAATTCAGATGCTATCAAACAATGTTTAATGTTATGCAATGAATGAATGATTTCATGTATGCAATAGAATACAAACACGTGTTCTCATGTGATGTAGATGTTTTATCCCATCCTAATAATATGAAATGTTTAATCAATTACCCACACCTATAAAGGAATCATTGACAGGTATATAAAGCATCTTAATTAACTTCAGCTTATTATAATAACAATTTCAACTATAAGAAACCTCATCTGACTATATGACTTTTAACTCAATAACAACTTAAACCATGACACTTAAGTTAGGGTTTCTCCGTGTCGCTTACAATCTATCTAAACTCAATATACAGTCTCCTTTCAAATTTCTGACACACTTTTTTTTATCCTTCAGTGAACTGGTTCTCATCAAAAAACGCACCTAGGCGATCAAACTTGCACTCAAATTCAGCTAATAATCTTTTACCATGTTTTAGCCCCCAAACGACATCGAGCAGCAATACTTATATTCTAATCTAACTACTGTCTTTGCTGTACATAATCAATTCCTTTACACCTAATAATCTCAATCAAATATCAACTTTTCAATTTAAAACAAAAAGGGAGCACTACACGTCAGACTCCTAACACTTATCCACTTACATTTGGCATGTATATATAGATAAACCAATCACTTAATCTTATCCCACTCCGATCTTAGAACTACTTAAACCTATGCTATGATACCACAAAATGTAATACCCTCAACTGAATAGTCTTTTTCGATACAAAAATAAGCAGTAAGCCGAAAAATTTTTTTCCAACATCGATTACTTAACCAAACAATTCATTGACGATCAATACTTGTCCATTATACAAAGTCATAAATTAACTTGTTAACTTATAATTGCCTTAAAAACATTATTTGTTTCATTAAAAATCCGATAGCATAATAGCTATAAACTTACTAGCATCCTGAAAATCAGACAAAATGCAGCCTCTCAAAACCACAATAATCTATAACGGTACATAAATTCACATTCCAAACATTCATTCACATGTCAAACATATCCATACTAAAACACTTATTGATAATCACACATTTACAGACATAACAATATTTACTATTCCATTAAACAGTAGTTCAAATACATTATAATCCTTTACTTCAAATATTTATGTATATACATGCCAAAAATACCCAATAATTACAACTATTTCTTTTTCTTTAGATCTTGCTCCGCTGTACACCAAGCCCCAGCTACTCTTCAGAATCTGCACGTAGTAAATACTATGTGCTTAGCACTAAATATGGTCAGTGATAACTATGAATCGAAGAATTTTTCAAATAGCATACTTACATTAATTATGCTAGAAATCATTTTGGACTATTTAAAAGCTCTTTTACCATTTTTAACAATATTTTTAACGCATTACACGAATTTTGGCAAAAATTATCACTTTGATCTTAAAATTTTCAATTTATTATAAAAATATCCTTTTTGCAATTTTAATTACAAAATTTGTCATTACTATTCTTTCTTTCACTTTTTACTTAACATTTGGCATACAACCTTTTAATTTAGCTTGACTTTGACCTTTTAGACAGAATTTATTATTTAATCAGTTCGATATAATTATGATACCATTTGGAATTTTATTTTATTAATTGCCACTATCATGGCAAATTTTCAATTTAATTTTCGATTTTTCTCTTAATTACAAAATTGCCCTTTTTGTACCATAATTACGATTTTGCCACTAATTCATTTATTTCACTTTGACTTTTTAACTATTTATTAAATTACAATTATTAGTGTTTTTAACATTCAATGCAAAAGTAATCCAATTATTTTGAAAAACTTTGCAATTAAGTCCTTATTTCTTCCTTTTATTACAAAAAAAGATCCTTTTTACACATTTATTGCAAAATTATCATTTTTACTTGTTAATTGCAAAATTATCATTAACTTGCTTATTTTTACTTTTCAATTGACTTTTAGCATTCAAAAGTTCTGTTCAGTCTTTAACTGAACTCTTTATACAATATTTCACGTTTAATCTATAATTTCTTAAATAATTACAATATTGCCACTTTTTGATTTTTAATTACAATTTTTTCTTTATTTTTTATATTTTCATTTTCAAAGTAATAATTGGTATACAATATACCAATTGGTCCTCATTTTTTACTTTTTCATGTGAAATTATATTTTAATCATTTTTCTTTACAAACACTTATTTTTGGGCTATTTGATCATTAAATCACTATTTTGCCCTTGTAAAACATTTTCTTTTCATTTTTGCTCATTAAGTACAATTTTTGAAAAAAATACGGTTTTTCCCTAAATCTTTTCATTTCTTTCAATTAAGTCCTTTTTCACTTTTAACTTTTACTTTTAGGTTACTTTTTGAAATTATAATTTATTCTTATCAATATGCCCCTAGTACAATTCAATAGGAACTCTCAAATAGGATATATGGGATGTAGATCCCATAGGGCCATATACAGATTAATATTGAGAAATGATCCCAAGGGACCATTTCTCACAGAGCATATAACAATACATATGACAGAGGCTATGGAGATCAACGATCCTACCATAGCAAAGTAAGTCACCATGACTTGCACCGTGGTATAAGGTATCTCTATGGCTAGCCAATTATATCCTGTGCAAGACTTTTACTGCTTGACTATTGCTAAGGGTAAAAACAACCACTTACTATCAAAATATTTTTTTCAGATTTTTAGCACTTTCAATTTCTTTTTCAAAACAGTACATTTTTGTCAGTCAATCTCTTTTCAGTATTTTTGACTATTTTAGGTCTTTATCTCTTCAGCCACTTTTTCTTTTCGATCATTTTTTTCTTTTTAGTTATTTTTTCTTTTCGATCACTTTTTTCTTTTCAGTCACTTTTTCTTTTCAATCACTTTTTACTTTTCAGTGTCTTATACAAAGTTTGTGAATTATGGCATCATAATTCGCCATTATCACTTTGCATATTACACTTTTCAGTGTCTTTTCATTTCACTATATTAGCTAGTTATTCTTTCAATACTTTTTATACTCTTTGTGAATTATATTATTATAATTCACCATTTTTTATCACTTTATGAATTAATTCTTAACAATTCAATAGTTTTGCTTTACAATTCATTTTGCCTTTTTGGACTTTTAACAGTTTTCTTACTTTATCTATCCGGAAATACGATCATTCGGAATGTTCAATACTTTTATACGGTTTGTGAATTATTTTATAATAATTCACCATTTTATTATCGATTTATGAATTATTTCTCAATAATTCAATACGATTATTATACACACTATACTTTTTATGATATTTTTATTTCAATAAATTAACCAGTCACTCTTATAACTAATTTTGGACAGTTTATGAATTATATTAATATAATTTATTATTTTTTACTTAAATTAGGTATTATAACTCAATAATTCCACAACTTTATTTTGTACATATCTAAATATTTTCTTTAAAATATCCAAATAAATTCTATAAAAATACATAAGAACATTATTTACTCATTTCATGTATTATTTCACAGAAATTTATTATTTTCCTTAGTTACATAATTCAATAATTATTCCAAAAATTTTCAAATAATTCTCTTAAATTCCATAAAAATTTATGGACATGTTATTTCATGTCTACTATCAATTAAGGCTTAAATCATTAAAAAAACTAAAATATACATAGGTTTTCTTAGGGTACAATTTCACCCACCAAAGTAACTACATCATATAAAATTAATTCAATCAAATTAAACTTACATTTAAGCATAATTAAGGTCAAATTTCATTATTCTAAAGTTAATTTCACTATACTTGCATTTTACAATTTTTTTTCTTAAATTACATAAAAGAAAACTTATACAATTTATGGGAAATTAGAGGATTTCATAGTCACTTACCTATTTTCCATGCTTAACCTTCCTTAAGCTTCCATTTTTCCTTCCTTTAGCCTTGGCAACTTGATCTTCCCTTTGAATACCTACCATAGCCGAATCTTTAAGCATAAGAAACCCTAAGTTTTTTTTATCTCTAATGCTAAAAATAACAATATATATGAACTTTAAGCACCTAAAATTAGTAATATGCACCTTAAAACCAATTTAAATTCATGAATGTCGCTTACCTCCTTTTGATGCCTAAAGATGTATCACTTGATTTCCTTTGGTTCCTTTCCTCTAATCAAAGGATAAAGGTTTGAATAATGGTTTTGAGGGATAGAATTAACTTTCTTATGCTTGGATTTGGTGTGAATTTTAAGTAGGATGAAAGAAATTTGAGAGAGAAATAGCCAATAGAGGATTCGGCCAAGAATAGGAAGAAGGAGAGGGTGGAAATTTATGGTATTCTACATATTTTTCTACCTTTTATACCTCCTTTCATGGGCCAAATCTTGGGTCATACTAATGGGCCTAACCCATTAAGCCAAAGCCTATTATTTGCCCATTAAAAAGCTCTAATTAATTTATCTCACTTTCCAACTTTAAATCACTTCAATTTTGATTCCATCATTCTTATCACACCAAAAATAGGCTATATACAAAATTTCAGTCAAATTGGAGTCTATTTCTGGTTCAGTTCGATTAAATTAGTTCGATTCAAAAATATTGATGTTACTGAAAAATTCACTTTTTGCTACTAAAATAATCTACACAAAATTTAAGGAAGATCTACAAATTTTGGCAATATACAGAGTTCGTTTGCTATTTTTAAAAATTCACGTAAAATCAAGCCAGCCTTCCTATAATAAAAATTGACTCACTAGCTTTTTCGTATTTTTGATTTTTATAGGCCTATTTGACCTTAAATTCACTTCAAATTTTAATCCCGAACTACCCGTGACTTATATTTTTTGATAGTCTAATAAAATATTTTTCACCTTCGGGTATACTTTTAAGCTTGAATTCACTATTTACTGTCTGAAAAATACTATTCACGGCCAACTCGGATTTCAGGCCATTATATGCACTTTTATGATAATGGTATATTATAGTGTTGATAAATCAATGATCACCATAAAGGCTTATGAGAACTCTAAGAGGCAAGCTAATGGAATGTTTAAGGCTATAGTAAAGATAGGTCCGATTGAGGCAGAGGCTAAGTTTACTATGTTTTAGATCTCGGTTAATTTTTCTATGTTATTTAGATGACCATGGTTCCACAAGTTTGGAGGGTCCCTTCCACTTTGCATTAGATGATTATAATTTCATATGAAGGAGGAGTAGTTACTATCAGAGCAACTAAGGAGAATTCGGTCTCCAAGCTAGACATAGCCAATCAAACATTCAATTGGTTTCATATAGCTATGATTGGTAGTAAGGAAAAAATGGAGTTTAGGAGCACTTAAGTTGTCAATATAATGAAGAAAATGAGTTATTTGGTAGGTGTTGGACCGGGGAAGAACTCTTAAGGGATCTATAAGCCTATTGCACCTGTTGGACAAAAGGATAAGAAAGGGTTGGGCTATTGTATAAGATGTGATAAAAAGAAGGCCAGTCCAAAAACTGAAAGTATTCCCCATATTTTAGAAAGCTTCATGCTAGCATTTATGCAATGTGAGTACTGTAAGGAAGCTGAGCCTTTAATGGTGGTTGGAATAATTGTTCTTGGGTTTGAGATCTTTGATGATGTGATTGTTCAACTGTAACTGTCAAGCCGGTGAAGGGATTTTGTGATAAAGGGATCATGGTTAAGCTTGTTGATTTGGATTTGGACAATCCTGTGGAGGTGCTAACACTTGAGTTTCTGGTCATAAAGGTTAAAGGGAGAGAAAAGGTCGAGCTTAAAGAGGCAACTACTGAAGACAAGCCTACGTAGCCGTTGCCAATAGTGGAAGAAGGCAAAGCATCCATCACTACATCCACTAGCCCTAACCTAGACTTTTAGCAATGGAAATGATGTTCGTCGCTAAAGGAAGGAGTAAGCGAGGCAAATATAAGGAGAAATGCCTTTAGCGATGATAAAATCTGAATGTTGCTATAAACTTCCATCACTAAAAGTCCACCATAGCTGTAAGATGAGTGAGATGCCCAAAAAAGAGCCTTTTACCTATGGAAAAAAAAATAAAGCATCGCTAAAAGAATTGGCAAAACAAATCTCTTGTAGGAGATGGAAAACAGTCACTTTGTTCTTATTTTAATCAGTGCAACACACGCAAAACGTTAGACAAACTTGCCAAAAATCCTTAAAAATCATTTAAAAGTGATTAAAACTTAGTTTAGGTGAATTAAAAAAAATCAAATTAAAATTTACAAACTAAAGGTAAAATATGATGAATAGTAAAAATCATATTTATGTTAATTAATTTTTTTACATATTTTAATTAGTTTTCTATGTTTTCGTGATTAAAACAAATACAAAATTCAAGAAATAAATTAATTACAAGCTAAGAACAAGAAATCAAAAAATAAAAAACATTAAAGTATAAAAATGGAAATTACATCTATTTACACTGAAAAATGAAAAATAAACTTAGAATAATGCATTGGAAAGGTAGGAGACTCAAGAATATTACCCTCAGAATTTACTCAAAGACAAAAAAATTTACTCAAAGAATTTACTCAAGTTACAGAGAACAACTTTGAAGGAGAGAGAGAAACCCCTACCAAATTCAATGCAAAACACTTGTATTTATAGGGAAAAAGAAACCATTACCTAAAACTTAGAAAACAAATCCCTTTGGATTTTCTATTTTGGGTGTAAATGAGTGAAGAAAAACTAGTTTTTGCCATCCCATAACTCAATGAGTTGTGGGCGAGTTACATGGGGTGTAACTCACCGAGTTGTGAATGAGTAAGCCAATTTACACCTAATCCAAAATATTTCTCAAATTTTAGGCTAGAAGATGCCATTTTTTAGACAATGTATCCTTGACATTTGTTTCCCTATGTCTTAGCTTTCTAATGAATCAAAAATTACTTAATTTAGATTTGTAGATTGGAATTTATGATCAAAGTACTGATGACTACTCTTAGAAAATTTTTAGGAACAAAATTGATGTTCTGACTTTGAAAAAATTATTGGGAATAATGGGTTCAGAATTATATCATATTCCCTACATAAAAGTTGTTCCAAAATGAGTCTAATTTCTACCAAAAATAAAATTCACCTCAAAAGAAGCTCTACGGAGTGAGTTATGCCTAAATTACTACAAACTGATCTAGGTGTAAGGACATAGTTAGGTCACTTGGATTCAAACCTAATTTTGAGGAATTTAAAGATCGAATCAGGTTTAGGTTTTCCATGAAAGTTTTAGTTATATTTCTTAAAATTCATATGGCTTTGGAATCATTAAATTATAAGGTATATAGGTTGAGATAAGATTGAAATACTCAAGACTACCCCAAGTTTCAGAAACTGATTTTCTCATTTTGCTTATTTTGAAGCCTAGAAAAGAAAATTATTTTGAAGAAATTAAAAATTCAAATAGAGCCATACACATTCATTCTTTATCCTTTTATGAGAATCATTTTCTTATTGAGTAACTCTGATTAGAAGCTGTCTTAGAATTCAGTGTTAACACATATAACTAAACTGAATCCACCAAAATTTTTAGTTCAATTTCAATTCGGTTATCATAGTATTTTGTTTTGATTTCAGTCCGTTAATTTTTCAATACTTTGATTTTGATTAATTCAGTTTGATTCGATTAGTGAACCAAACCTACCATTGCTCACTAATAATTTTTAGGTACTAAAATTCATTAGTAAACTTCAATGTGCATTGAAAATCAAAGCCAAAGGATGTTGCTAAAGCAAAATGAGATTGATTATAGGTTCATTCAAAATTTACCTTAAAAGTCCAGAGGTAGTCAACGGAAATTGAATAAATTCAAAAACCGTTGAAAATTACTGGCCCAACTTTTTTTTCATGGTCCAAAAGCAATCAACATGTGTTCAAACAACTCAATAGCCATTAATGCTAGAAAACGTAAGATTTCACCTTACAAGCATAAACTTTCATAGGGTGTTAACACAAATAAATGGGCTTTGATTTTCAAAATTCAATTTTCTCAAAGGCATAGAGCCACCCAACAAGCATTTATTCAAGCCAACGACCATTGAATATTCTAGATTTACTCAAAATTTAGAGTTTTCATGCCAAAACTTCTCAATTAACGACATCCAATACTATAATTCATTCATAACAACTCAAATTTGAATTCTGAAGGTCAACCAAGCCCTTAACAACATATACACATGCACACCCAAAGAATTCAGCGATTTCTCAAACCTTGATTAAAGCTTGTCCAAAATCCTTTCTTGTCACTAATTTTTCTTCAATCTTCTTTTATCTTTTTCCTTATTCTTGTCTTCAACTAGAATTCACAATAACACAAAATTCAACATCCACTGACAACACAAAATTTCCTTCATGAATTTTAAAAAATGAAAAGTAAAGAACAAGATGAAAAAGAATGAGATAGCCAAGACAGTTCCAACAAATTAAGAATTTTCAAGAGCTTGCCTTATACCTTCTTCAATCTCTAATTCATCAAAATATTGATTTCTTCTAAAGACACAAGAGAGACTTCTTGTGTTATTTTATAGAAGAGTGGAAACTGACCCTAAGGGAGGAAAAAATTGTTCTTCACCCTCTCACACTCTCTCTTATCTTCTCAATCATTTTAGAAAATGCCTCATATATTTCTTCCAATAGTTCATTCATTACAATTCAACTTAACTCTTCTAACTTATTATTAATTCTTCTAATTTTCTTTTTCTTTCACGTTTTTATATATTAAGACAAATTTATTATAATACTTTTTATTAAATTTCCTTGACATTTTGAATTTCTCATGATTTCACGATGAATTTTAGGGCTTTACGCTTAACACAACTAAACCACAATGCACAAACATAGTAATTTTCTAATGTTCTTTTGTTAATTTCTAATGTTGTTATCTTAATTCATAATTAGCTTCATTTCTTAATCTCTCATTTTTTTTGTTTTATTTATTTTCCAAAAGAACAAAAACATCAAAAATTGAATATCAAACTAACATTTTTTTATTTTTTTCTTATTTCATAACCTGCTTTTTTTTAATATTTCTTTATTTTTTGTGTAATTTATTTTCCAAATGCATGAACACATTTGAAAGGCAAATCAGAAAATTGAATATTTAACTATTAATTTCCTAATGTTCATTTTCTTAATTAATAACCTGCTTCTTTTCTTCATATCTCTCTATTTTTTAATCTCTTTTCCTAATGAGTAAACACAGTTAAAAGACAAATAAAAAATTGAATCATTAATTAGTAATTTCCTGTTGTTTTAAATTCAAGCACAAATCAAAAATTGAAGAAAAAATTAAATCGAAGTATATTTTCCATAGGTATTAGACTATTAGGAGTTGAAGGCTTGAAGCTGAAATTTGAAAACAAAGAAAACCCAAAATAAAATTTAACCTTAGCCCTTGTTTTGATGGAGGTAGATGAGAGTTGAATAAGTCAAAGTAACTTAAATTATTCTGTTTGTTTTGTAAAAAATGTAAAATAAACGAGAGTAGAGTGGAATAAGTGTGAGTAACTAGTTACTCTATATCTCTAAAAATAATTACTTCTAATTTGAAAGTAGATTATAGTAACTAGTTACTCCATATTTTCAAAAATTGTTACTTTCAATTTGAAACTAGATGTGAGCAACTTTATATTTACTTTAAATTTTGAAAAGTTACTTCCAATCACTCTATATTTATTTTAAATTTAATAAACAATAGAAAGTAAACAAAAGGCACTCTCATTTACTTTACTCCTATTTTATCTCACTTACTATACTCTCATTTACTCTCGCTTACCCCATTGAAACAAAGGTTTAGACAACAAAAATAAATAAGAAATCCTAATTAGATAATCATAATCAAAGTCTGAACTAGAAAATTGATAACTATGGAAAAAACATCTCCAAGGCCCAATCAAGTTGCCCTTATAACATTTGGTAGGGCCCAAAGCCCATCAACAAAAAGAAAAAGCATGAGCTGGAAGACAAGACAAAAAGGAACGGTGCTCGATCGGACTGATGGGATGCCTTATCCTATCAAGTCCACTGACACAAATTAACGCTCATGCCTTCACCTACTCCTTGTCACATCACTACTCACCTACTCCAGTTGCCAGTTATCACATCCTAAGGTACTCAAGTGCCTCTCCTCTATCTCCTATAAATAGCAAAAGGCGTAAGGGCTTCAAGTATTGAATATCTGAGACTCTCTCTCTCTAAATACTCTTTCTCTAAAAGCTAATAACTTAAGCTTCGGAATGCTAACTCCCAATCCGATCGGACCCCTTTGCAGGATTAATCGTTCGATCGGAATCACTCGACAGCTAACTCTCCTTCTTACAAATAAAGATTTTCTGTGTTTTATCATTTAGTGCTTTCATTGAGAGCCTTGGCAAATTCAAGATCCAATGAGGACACAGCTCCTAGAGAACATAATTGCAACGACCAGGGTAGGTTTAAGCCCTCAGGGATAAGAGAGATCTCTCAGATCACCTGCTAAGGGTAACCTCCTCCCAAATTTTGATGACGTGGCCATGCGACAGCCGAAAGATGCCCCTGTTACTATCAGAGATATGCATGCTATTTTTAGTGACTTTACTAAGAGCATAGTCCAAACTCTAGAAAGGGATAAAATGCCCTAGACTTCTGAAAGAGGTCATGAAAAGGTTTTCATGGCTGAAGACTTCAAAAGAAGAAGAAATAGGGAAATCTCCATGAAGGAACCACGAACTCACAACGTGGGAAGGATAGGAGTCAGAACCCCAAGGAGATACAATAAGGGAAAGCAGACAATATCCTCGAGCAAAAATGCTCCCTACATCCCTAGTAGATCATCCATCCCATCCTTTGATGATGATCCATCCTTTATGCACACACCTAATCACAGTCACTCTCGTAGATCTGAAAAAGAGTTCACTTCCACAATGACGAGTAGGGAGGATAAATGGTTCAAACAAAAACTCCAGTAATTTGGTTTGGTAGAACCTAAAAAAGGTATGTTTAAAGGAAACACCTGCAATAACACTGCCTTTCCTTTTTATAGGAAAATTACGGAGTCGGAGCTGCCTCCCAGGTGGAGGGACATGGTGATGGATAAGTATATAGGTAAAACTGATCCCACTACTCACCTTGCAGAGTACTTAACTAAAATGCAGACTTACACCTACGATGAAAGAATTGCCTGTAGAGTTTTCCCCACCACCCTAAGAGGAGATGCCTTGAATTGGTTCCACGAACTCCCTCAAGAATCAATAATCTCTTTCAGACAACTCAAAGAGCTTTTCACCACACGATCAACTGTGCAGACACGAGCACCAAAGTCAGTCAGTGACTTGTGCAATCTCTATCAAAAAACTGATAAAAGTCTCAGAGACTACATCAATTGCTTCTAGGCCACAATGTTAGAATTAAAGAATGTAAGCATGGAAATGGCATTGAATGCTTTAGCGAGAGGCATCACGGATCATCCACTTTTTGAATTTTTAACGACAAGGCCACCGGTCAACTTTTCCGACCTGATGGGAAGAGCCAGACAACACATCCATCTGGACGATGCTCTCAGATCCAATAGAGTAAAGAAGACCAATGTCATGGACATATTGCAATATCTAGAAGGTAGGGCGGTCGGCAAAACCTCCTTATCCGATCGGATATAGAGGAATCTGAACATGTCAATCTTCTCAAGGAATCTAGGCAAGAGAAAAGAGTCCGGATGGTACAATAATCGACTGGCTGGGACTTTCACTCCACTTAATGCCAGTCTTGCCTAAGCATTGAGGGGTACCAAGGAAAAATGCAGAAAAGTTAATCGGCCCAAAATATCTAAACAAGATAAGAAATAATGGAGAATGCGACAAAGGTTGTGAGTTACACAAACTTGTCGGACACTCAATCGACGAATGAGATGGAATAGACCAAAGGGAAAAGCTCCTGTAAGCGATCCAGCGATGGGAGAAAGGCGTCTGGTTTGGACAAATATGACAAGCACAAAAGTTGGACCAACACAGGTTGACTGTCGAGGTCATCGAATAATGGCAAAATCAGGTGCAATTGCTATAATTTGAGTCCTCACGAATTTATTGTACTAAATTTCATGCTCTCTCAGTCTCCTGTAATAAGCACTGGATTGCCAGCCTATTTTGATATTACCTATTTACTGTTAAAGATTCATCTTTAAGTTTTGAAAGATACATAAAAAAAAGCTTCAACATGCGAAAAGTTTTTTAATGTTCTAGCACCCTGATACGTACAAAATGAGTGCCTCCACGAAATAAAAAACTGCCTAAAGATAGGTATGTGTCCAAACTTACGAATTTAATACTCGTCATTAATCAAATATATTAACTCCCTCTCCAGCAAAATGACCTTCGAATCAGTTATTTCTACCATCGGGAGCTTGAGATGAGGGCCATAACGCCTGTAGACCTCTCACCGATCAATCAGAATAATTCCAAAGCTCAAGCATGGATCAATTTTTTGGAATTCAAATCGATAAAAATTCCGATCAAAGTAGTTAATCTTGATCGATGAACATTCCGATCAATGATCATTACTCTAGTCGACAAAATATCTCCAAAGCATACAATCTCCACAAAACCACCGACAGCATTGATCGATCGATCTATATTTTTCTAACCGCCAAAGCGCAGACCTACTAACTT
>JBBPFJ010001290.1:0-16846 GCA_037975025.1 Excoecaria agallocha | reverse complement strand
ACGTAGATATGTTGCTTAAAGAATTTAATTATGTAGCTCCCTCCACAGAAATCCATTATATAATTAAATTACACCTAACATTTCAATAAAATTTGACCTCAAATTTCTAAAATAGTTAACTCGATTTAAAAAAAAAAAAGACTTTTGAAGAATTGCATATATCTTTTTGATATATATTCTCCCCCTTCTTAAAAAACAAGCAAGCACTATAATTTTACCTAAACTGTGACAAATGGATTCTCGCAAAAATAGCTACAAAATGATTGTAGCCAATTTAGCTAATTATCCAAAATTTTAAGCGGGAGATAAAAATATTTCTAATTCCCTAAAACCTTATATTCCCTTCTGTGTTGCCGCCCTTTCCCACTCCCCCTCTCTCTCTCCTGGTGAAAGTCCCTCTCATATCATTCGCTTTCCAATTGTTGCTTGCTAATGATGGTAATTACAGGGAGCTTCGATGGTTCATTGCCTGGAAACAAAACGATCAGCTTGCAGACTTTCAGCTCCCAATTGAAATTTCCGAGGCTATAAATCAAGATTCTGTGCCATTTGGTTATGGATTCATTCAATTTTTAGATACGTAAGTAATGAATGGTGTTTATTGATAAATGTTTCTTAACTCTGCTTCTATGTTCATTCCATTTTTTTTGCTCCCCTTTAGAGCTGTTGCTGTTGAGGTTTGTGAAGAACTTTTCACGCCTAGTCCTCCTCATGCTGAGCTTGCGCTTAATGGGGTTGAAGTGTTTATGAATGCAAGCGGGAGTCACCACCAATTGAGGAAACTTGATATTCGTCTTCGTGCTTTTATAGGTGCTACTCATACTTGAGGAGGGGTTATATTTGTTGCTTGATTCACAACAGAATATTTGTTGTTTTTATTAAATTTCTAATCTGTTTATTTCGTTTCGCAGGTAGATGGGGGTTCAAATGCTGAGAACCTAGGGTTGCAGAACATTCAAGCTCGAATCAGAATGGTGCTAGCATTTATGTTAGCGTCGCTCTTGCCTTTGGTTCATAACAAACTGGGATTTTATCTCGTTTCGGGTAGCTCTAATGTAGATGAAGGATTACGTGGTTACCTGACTAAGGTACTACGCAGTTTTGACCAACCTAGAAGCCACATTTTGGATAATTCCAGTGGGTTTTTGGTTCTAGAACAAACTATTATTCTGTGTTAACATGGTTGCATAATTGACTAATAATTTTTGGTTACTGTCATTGCTCAATTTTTTGTTTAATATTTATGCATCTGTTAGCTAATCTGCCAATTTTTTTCCTAATAAGATTCCAACTTTTTAATCATTCACAGTATGATTGTAGCTTATGAGTATTATTGTTGTTGTGTTATTTATTCTGAAGTTGTATTGGTGGCTGCCACAACTAAAAAGCCTTTAAAGTTCAATACATATGCCAATTCTTATTGCATTTGTTGGACCTATATTCTGGCTGTGGTGGCATGTCGACTGGCTTGTGTATGGGTGCTTCTTTGTCTGGTGTGAAACTAGTGACTGTAAGTGAATTAATTCTCATTTTACTTGCATTAACTCACCGAATAATTCATTTAACCTTTTACTGTTATAGTTGTTGCTTTATGAATATGATTCTTATTTGTTATGTTGCTGAGTTGAATGCGTTGAATTTTGGTGATACAGAGGTGGGCCGTTGACTTAAATCCTCATGCATGCAAAAGTTTGAAGGTCAATCACCCCGAAACTGAGGTATGATGTCTAGTTGTCTTTTTGACACCCCTTATTTTTGTTATGCCGATATGACTAACACAATCAATACAAATAATTTTTAAATGATTGTTAGGTAAGAAATGAGACTTCTCTGCTAATTGAAATTGGCTGCTTATGCTGGTCTAGTTTCATAATTCTTCAGGTAATAATAACTTAATTATAATTGTGATAATCAGTAAAATAATTAAATGTTTAATCCAAAATTTTTTGATCAATTAATAGGTGATTATGCTCAAAACATACCCAGCTGAGCTCTCATTAACGGCTTTAATCTGCTTGATGGGCACAATTGAAGGTGCCATTCTTGCTGTTATAATGGAAAGAGGCAATCCTTCTGTTTGGGCTATACTCTTCGACTCTAGGTATTAGCTGCTGTTTATAGTGTAAGTAATTTTATTTTATATTAATGTTAATTTTTTTTTACTTAATGGTAATTGGAGCAATAGTAATCTAGTAGGATTATATCAAGTATTATGGGGAAAGACAAAGGATCAATGTCCATCATCACCAAAGAATGAAGATAAGGTAGCACCAACTAATCAAATGGATGATGAGGATTCTATAAATAAGAGAAATCAAGAATTTGTGGCCATTGATTTCACATAATCAAAGCCTACTGATGAATCTGTTTGAAATGAATTTTTGTTTACTTAATTAACCAACTTTGAGATGTGCCCTTTGATTAATTTCTGAAATTCTTCTTCTTTTTGCATATTTGGTCCTTTCATTTTGATGTACTGGTATTGATTTTCATTTGTTAATTACTGTTGTGTGGTGATCATTGGAAATTGATGCATTTGTGACAAGAAGGGCATCTCAGTTCTAGTTTCATTTCAAAATTTTTACACTATTAATTTTCCAAACATGCTGTTACTTTGATTTAATTTAAGTATTCATATGGGATTACTGATTTAGGATCAATTTCTATATGCCTACAACCTGGAGCTGTAATTTCTCTTTTACAGTATCATGCATTTTATTTTGAAGTCTCATACTATGGCTTGGTGCACTTATTTGAGTTTTGGTATCAAAATGATGTGGTTGGAGAGTCTTCATTTCCCTGTCTTTCTTTAATTTTTGCCATTTAGTACTTCTCTGTTGAAATATTGCAATATGATGTAAGTCATCTTAATTTTCATGCTTATTAAGCTTAGAGATATTGCATATGGGAGTATTCTTCTCTGTTGAAAGGCATGCCGGTTTCCACTGGTAAAAACCAGTGCAAGCAGTGGCTAGTGGAGAACACAGATATCAGATTTGTTGGTTAGTTAATATTAATCCTCCTCCACTATAGTATACGTATTTTCGCCATTGAGTAAATCAACTTTTATTTGATAATCAATTTACTGGGAAGCTACCAGAATTCTTTGGGACTCTTACAGAACTCAGGGTCTTGTATGCGTGATTTTCCTTTATTTAAACTGCTGTGCTTTGATGAAAAAAATCATTTTATTCGGATAATTGTACATAGCATATAAATTGTTCCATTTTCTTGCCCACAGGAGATTTCAAGGTACAATGCTTCAAGGTCCAATTCCATCAAGATTTCAAGGTATGGTTTGAACATAAATCAACTTTTCATGTAATCTCCATAGCCATGCGATAAATTGATAAAACCCCACAAACAACCAAAGCTAAGCTTTCTAAGATTTGATATTGTTCCTAGAAATCTCGAAAAAGATGATCCATTACTTGTGTTTTTAGTGGATTTGCCTCATGTTAATTCCTCACATCCTTATATTAATTTTCTATTTGTTTCTCATAGTTTGTACTTGCAATATTTGTCCATTTTGCGGATTGAGTTTTAAGTTGAGATTTGTGCTGAGCATGAACAAGAGATGGATCGGCGGGTCGGATAAATCCAACAATAGATGGAGATGCAACAACTTTTTTCAGCAGTAGATTTATGAGCAAATGTATCTATTTACATTATAGTTATAAGTATATAGTATGACATTTTGGATGAAATTTGTTATTGTTATATATGCATGTATTATTTTAGATATACAATTAACGATGATATCCATTTGTAAATAACAATCTTTTCATGAATATATATATTTTTGTATTAAATATTAAGTAGTCTATAAATATAAATTTGTCGTCTGTGACTTATCATTTAAATGATGAAATTTTCATATTAATTTAAAAATAAAAAATAATTTTAATTTAGCGATGGATTAGCATGTTTGAATAGTAGCTATTTAGCGTGAACAATGTCGTAGCAATATTGCGACGAAAATACTGTCGTCGCAAAATTTTTGCGTGAACAATGTCGTAGCAATATTGCGACGAAGATATTGTCGCAAAATTTTGCGTGAACAATGTTGTAGCAATATTGCGACGAAAATACTGTCGTCGCAAAATTTTACGTGAACAATATTGTAGCAATATTGCGACGAAAATACTGTCGTCGCAAAATTTTGCGTGAACATTGTTGTAGCAAAATGGCGACAACGCTTTGTCATCGCTAAAATTTGGCGACAACTTCTTGTTGTAGCTAAATTCTGCTACAACGAATTTTGTTTCAAAATGAAAGTCGTCGCTAAGTTGTCGCTAAAATGATTTAGCGACAAAAAAATATCAGTTAGCGACGAATTTTGTCGTCGCTAATTTGCATTTTTTTAGTAGTGTCTAGTGCCTTTGCTTTTTGAAGAAAATGTGATACAGACATATCATTACGTTTGAGTTCTTGGAGTTCTATATGCAGCTGTAGTTACCGATTCCGTGAGATTGAACCAAAGGCATTGGCTAGAGCTGTCCATACTTCACAAGAGGAGGAGAGCCTAATAACATACGGAAAAATTTCCTCTGTTAATGAAGAAAAAAGCCATGATAGAAGAATTTGGTCCTTTTTGAACCAGATGTCATATTCTGGGTTTGGAACAGGTCCATCAGAGGTTTTAGAAATCGTTTGAGGAGGAGGTGGATAAGTGCCATCAATAAGACCATTAAGATTTTGGTAGTTAAGAATAGGAATGAACTGAGTTTTCCAGGCTAGGTAATTCTTTGTGTTTAATTTGACAGAGAAGGAATGAGTGGAAGAAATAACAGATGGTGTGGACGGAATTTAGGAAGTGGTGGAAGAAGAGGAGATTGGAATAACAGGTTGATCATCCATGGTTAAATGTATTTACAGCTTTGATACCATGTTAAATTAAAACAGAAGTGAGAAAACAGAGCAAGAACTGATGCACTCTTTTTTCATACATTTTCCAAGATACAGTGTTGGTTTATAAACTGATTACAGATGATAAGATTCTGAAAGGAGCTACCAATGTATATGGGAGATTACATAGTAATCTTGTACAACAGAAATAATCAACAGAAACAAATTGAAATCCTGAAAGCACGCTGGTTGTGCCTATCAGGTAATTGCCGAATTGTCATTCTCTAACATTGTTAAGGAATTTTGAAGTTTAATAATTTTTTTTTATATTAGATTCATGTATTTTAAAATGTTAAGATTGGATTTCTATATTTTTTAAACCACACTCTTGTTAAGTTCAATTTAAACTAAATTAAAATAAATAAAATACACGATTTATTAATCTCGAATGAGGTGAATAATCTTATTTGCGTTGCTAACCTCCAAAGTTAATATTTGATCCCACATCTGCCTTTCTCATCCAACGGCTGTGAATTAGACGTATCTTACCTTTTGATAGTCCTGCTTAATTAGTTAGGCAATGCTATCAATTAATCACAAGGCCTGATTATCTTTTTATATAGTTTTTATTTGTTCAATACATTCTCACAATCATTCGTATTTGCCCGGAACTGCTAATTTAAAAACATTCGTAACAAAAAACAATTGTACTACTTACTCACTTTAATAAATTTTTTTGTAATTTCTTTAAAATAACATTCGTCTGTTTTTGAAATACTTATAACATTAAACACAATTATGATTGTAATTACTTATAACATTAAACACAATTGTACTCTTTCAATCATATTTACACAATTATAACATATACTTTAGAAAATAGAAGAATTAAATTAATATGAGAAAAATATAGAGTAGTTTTTATATTATTGTTCTTCATTTATTACCAAACTATTATGGTTATTGTATAAATAAATAGCAGTAAATGTTAAATTATTAATTGGCTGATGGCTGTGGAAATCACCAAAAATAATATCAATATTTTTCTAAGAAAATAAATTATAAATAGGGTAAAAAATGATCGAAATCCACATAAACTAACACCAATTTAATTTTAATGACCAGATTTTCAGCAATTAAAAATAAATGGGTGATTTTTATAGATTAAAAAATTAAAATCAGTAAACTAAATTAATTAAATAAAAATGCAGAAAATTAATTAAGATGAATTCAATAGACAATAAATTTCAATTAAAGATATTCGCAGCACGGGATTCAATTAATTGATTATCGACGAAGAAATAATCTTTAAATCAAATAATGGACCGGTTATAGTCTTCGGCTTTGCGCTCCCAATTTAATCATTCCGTATTAATGGATTAATTAAGTAAGATTATAATTAATCCATAGCCAATAAACAACCATTTAACAAGCGAAAAAATTTAATTTATTTACAACATTATAGTTTAAAAAGATCTGACCTAGGTTAACCAATCTATAAACGAGATCGATTTAGGCTAAATCATGCATTTACTTAGCATAACAACTCTTGTGAGAAAACTACACTAATTGCTACTTGTTATTGACTTCACTAAATAATTATGGATTTAGCAGTATAATATTTAATTAAATACACAACAAGCTCTTATTGCACACTTAACAAATAACAATCAGGATATGGTTTTCCTAAATCACAGTAAATAACATGAACATTTAATGAGATTAAAAATAGAAATTAAGTGAAACAATCTTACAACAAAAAGAAATCCCAACCTTGAATTAATTTTTAACTGAAAATAAGACATTAGCTACACATGGCCATATAGAATTCACAAAATAAAAAATTGAAAGCTAAAAAAATTGCCTTGTTATAGATCTAGAGTTACCAAAAACTTAAGAGGAAGAAGGCAGAGTGAATATGATCTCCTTACCTCTTAAAATTTCTCCAAAATAGGAAAAAGAAAAGAATCCTATTCAAACTTTTAAAATGAAAAAACAAAATACCCAAAGTAATTCTAAGCTCTTAAAAACACTACCTTTTGACTCGTAAATTAAAGTCTTAATATTCTTAATTATCATCTAGAGCAGAAGTGGCGGCTAGGGCATGTAAGATTTTAATAATTTGTATATTTCTTGAAGGCGTAAATGCCCAGAGTATATATACACAGAGTTTTCCTGAAAAGGAGGAAACAGAATAACAAGAAGAGGAAACAGAATAACAAGAATATCAACAAGAATATCACACAGAATATTACATTAATAACAAACTAAAGAATATTCCTTGACAGCCCCCCTCAAGACAATGCCTGTTTAGCGTGCAAACAAAGTTTGCTGCGGAGAAATAAAAAACGACTAGTAGGCAGTGGCTTGGTGAAGACATCTCCAATTTGATCATCAGTGCTAATAAATTTTATTTGCAATTGACCAGCTTGAACACGCTCATGAACAAAATGATAATCCAGCTCAATATGTTTGGTGCGAGCATGAAACACTGGATTTGAGGATAAGTAAATTGCACCAGTGTTGTCACACCAAAGAATAGGTGGAGAAGAAGATGAAATGCCAAGTTCATGAAGAAGATGTTGCAACCAAATTACTTCAGCAGTGCCATTTGCCAGGGATTTGTATTCACTTTCGGTAGAAGACCGAGCAACTGTGGGTTGTTTCTTAGCCATCCATGAGACCAAATTATTTCCTAAATAAACTGCATAGCCATTTGTAGAACGACGATCATCATTACAGCCTCCCCAATCACTATCAGTATAACACTGAATTTGACAAGTAGATTGGTTAGTAAAGAATAAACTGTAGGAAACAGTAGAAGCAAGGTACCGAAGTAGCCTTTTAACTGCTTTCCAGTGAATATCCGTTGGAGCATGCATGAATTGACACAAACGATTGACAGTGAACGAAATGTCAGGTCTTGTCATTGTAGCATATTGAAGAGCACCAATGGTTTTCCGATATAGAGTACCATCAACAAGTAAATGACCATCAGACTTAGTAAGAGTTGGCGTAGTGGTGATAGGAGTTGAACAGCCCTTGGCATCTTGCATGCCAGCTTGTTCCAGCAGATCAAGGAGATATTTTTGCTGATTCAAAAAAAGACCAGCAGAGGTACGAGTAACTTCAATGCCAAGGAAATAGGATAAATCGCCAAGATCCTTCATAGGAAATTCACCTTGCAAAGAAGTGATGAAAGCTTGAATGGTCTTTAAACATGATCCTGTAATCACAATGTCATCTACATAGACAAGTAAAAATACCTTAACAGAACCATTAGTAAAGATAAACAAAGAAGAATCAGCTTTAGAGGAATAAAATCCAAGTGACAGTAAAAAGATTTTCAATCGATCAAACCATGCTCGAGGAGCTTGTTTGAGGCAATAAAGAGAACGGGCAAGTTTGCAAACATGGTGTGGTTTTGAGGAATCAATAAATCCCCGAGGTTGTTCCATAAAAATATCAACATCCAAGTAGCCGTGTAAAAAGGCGTTGGAGACATCCAAGTGTTTTATCGGCCAAGCTTGAGTAGTAGCATAGGCAAGAATGGTGCGAATTGTGGTTGCCTTCACGACAGGGCTAAAAATCTCTTTAAAATCAATCCCAGGCTGTTGGTGAAACCCTTTAGCTACCAAACGTGCCTTGTAACGGTCAATACTTCCATCCAATTTTCGCTTAATACGAAAAACCCATTTATTTCCAATAATATTAGCATTGGGTGGCTTGGGAACCAAGGTCCATGTTTGGGTAGAGTGAAGAGCATCAAGTTTAGCTCTCATAGCAGATTGCCATTCAGGGTATGATTTTGCTTGAGAATAGGTGGCAGGTTCAACTTGAAGGTAGTCAACTTTTGGTTTGGTGGAGGGTGACTTAGAGAGAGAAGAATTAGAAGCAAAATTTGATTGTCGCTTAGCAAGAGTGGAAGAACGGAGAACCATAGGATGAGTTCTATCCAGATCTTGAGAAGTTTGAAAAATGGGATCACATGTTTGAGGATAAGAAGACAAGTCAACCATAAGATTGACACTTGGTAAGGAGTGAGAGTGACGTGAAATAGAGGGAAAGTTTGGTGGCAAATTAGATAAGATAGCATTGGTATTTGAATCAGATGGAAGAGTGTTTAAATTTGAATGAGACAAAGGAGATGATGTGGATGAGAAAGAAGGAGTGAAAGTGGATAGATTTGAAGTTGGAGCTAACGTGGGAGTTGGTTGAGATAAAGGTGATGAATTTGAAGTCAAAGAGTGATTGGTTGATGAGGGAGGATAAGGATTAGCATGTGTACCTGATTGGGGCGAGATAGGAGGGGACCACACATCAAGCCAAGATTGAGTTGGCATAAAGGAAGGTGCAGCTGTAGGTTCCTTTGATTTTTGAAATAAAAATTGATCTTCTTTGAAGACCACATGCCGAGCAACATAAATTCGGCTAGAATCCTTATCCAAACAAAGGTGGCCAAGATGATTAGGAGATAAACCAAGATAAACACATGGCTTGCTTCTAAAAGAAAACTTGTGAGTATTATAAGGTCTTAAAAGAGGAAATACAGTACTGCCAAAAACATGAAGATTATTGTAATTAAAGTCTTTGGAAAATAAGTTAAAATAAGGACATTTACCATGAAGAACATTTGTAGGCAATAAATTAATAGAGAACACAGCATTTTGAAAAGCATATGGCCAATACTTAAACGGAACATGACTATGAGCTAATAAAGTCAAGCCAGTGTCAACCACATGACGAATTTTGCATTCAGCAATGCCATTTTGTTCATGAGTATGGGGGCAAGCCACTCGATGAAGAATTCCAGATTTTTAAAAATATGGATGCAATTTTTGAAATTCTCCACCCCAATCACTTTGAAAAGCTTTAATTTTGAAATTAAACTGGTTCTCAACAAGTGATTTGAAATTAATAAAACATTGAGATACATCACTTTTATTCTTTAAAAAATAGATCCAAGTGAACCTGGTATAATTATCTATAAACAGAATAAAATAACGAAAACCCAAATTGGAATTTATTGGAGAAGGGCCCCATACATATGAAAAGATTAAATCTAAAACAGCAGTACTAGAATGAGAAACAGGTGGCAGAGACATTTTTGTTAATTTTCCTAAACAACATGCAGTGCACCGAGATGATAAATTTGAAGAAGAAGATGTTAACTGGTTCTCCTTAATTATTTTGGACACCGTTTTGGACTAAGGGTGGCCAAGTTTATTATGCCAATCATCAAAGGAAAGAACTGCAGCTGCATTTGCTTCCTTTTGTTGAGAAGGTGGCATGAGGTAAAGTCCATCTCTATTCAGCCCCTTGAGAAGTATTTCCCTTGTTGCTTGATCCTTAACCAAAAAATGAGTAGGCCAAAATTCAAAAAAGCATTTATTATCAATACAAAATTTATGAACAGAGAGGAGATTTTGAGCCATGGAAGGGACATGGTAAACGTCATTTAAAAGAAAAGTATTTTAAGAATGAGTTAAGAATCCTTTACCAACATGAGATATATCCAAACCTTGACCGTTACCAACTCGAATTTGATCATAGCCATGGTAGTCGTCAGAAATATGAAGAGCAGCCAAATCTGGAGTTATGTGGTAGTTGGAGCCCGAATCAACTAGCCATGGTTGAGTAGAATCAGAATTGCGCACATTGGCACGAGTTGGTTGAGAAAAAACTGCATTGGCTTGAGCTCCTTGAGGCTGCCGAGGATCATATCTGCGACGACAACGATCAACAGTATGATTACGAAAATTGCAGATTTGACATGGTCCTCTATTTCGGCGTGATCTATTTTGGGAGGAATTGTGGGAATTTTGATTTAAAGAGGAGTGGTAGTTGTTGGAATTAGAGGCAGTAGGCTGAGTGTTGGGTGGGTGGGTGCGTTTAGTGAAGTTTGCAACAGGTGTTTCAAGTTGGCTTTGCAACAGAATTTCATGAGCTATAAGATGGCTATGAAGTTCATTAAAGGAAATAGGATCAGGCCTAAGGTTGAGAGCAGTGATAATGCTATGGTACTCACTTCCTATGTTTCTATAAATGATAGCATTAAATTCTGCTGGAGTCATGGTACGACCAGCTGAGGCTAGTTCATCTACTAGCGATTTTGCCTTCTGGAGATACTGGGATACAGTAAGATCATTCTTTTTCAACTCTTGAAGTTCAATGTTGAGTTGAAGTTGTCTATTGTGGGATATTGAGCCAAAGGTACTGGCTAAGGCAGACCAAACTTGAGATGAGGATGTCATGCCAACAACATAGGGAAAGACCTCTTCAGATAGAGAGGAGAGCAACCAACATAAAAGCATTTGGTCTTTTTGAAACCATGCTTCAAAATCTGGATTGGGAATTAATTCATTTGTTTGTGTGGGATGAGGTATAGTTTTGGAGGGTGGTTGTCGTGTTCCATCAATGTAGCTAGTCAGGTTTTGGTAGTTTAGGAGGGGTATGAATTGGGTTTTCCATACCATATAATTTTTGGAAGTTAGCTTGATGGAGAATGAATGGTGAGAAGACATAATGGGATTTTGGGTTGTAGATGTAGGTGCAGTCATGGTGATTTCAAAGCTCTGATACCATGTAAGATTTTAATAATTTGTATATTTCTTGAAGGCGTAAATGCCCAGAGTACATATACACAGAGTTTTCCTGAAAAGGAGGAAACAGAATAACAAGAAGAGGAAACAGAATAACAAGAATATCAACAAGAATATCACACAGAATATTACATTAATAACAAACTAAAGAATATTCCTTGACAGGGCAAACTGGCACAAAATTCAGACTTAAAACGATATTATGTACTGTCGACTTCCTTGGCCAAGTCCTTTGAGCAAGGCTTAAACTTTGACCTTGCCAGATTTTGACATTCAACAACTTTTTACACCAAAATTGCTGTAAAAATTATGTGTCTTCTAGATTAGTTTCAATCAGCTTTAAAAATATAATTTTTTCAAAATTTACTCTAACAGTCAACAAAATCAATAAAAAGTAAAAAGTCTTTAAAATTTGTTGAAAAGAATGCAAAATGACCACTAAAAGTCAATTATAATTATGCAATTGCTAGTTAATGTAGCAGATAGAATCTCATAGAGATTTTTGAGTTATTGGATTCAATTCGAGAGAAATTATATATGAATTATAATTAAGATATCCGTGTTATTTTTTGATTTGGGGTTTTTGAATTTTTAATATTTGGTCTATTTTAGTTTTCTTTGAGCGTCATAATCGGGTGTCATTCTATCTTGGTAAGAACATGTTTGAGACTTTTTTTCTTTTTCGTTTCGAAATTAAAGTATTGAAATTACTACAATTAGGGATGTGTATAGATGGTTCATTGTCAAATTTTAGTAATAAGTGCAGTACTATTGGATTTTTAAAATTTTAATATAATTTTTAAAATCATTAAACGTAAACTAGTTCAATAATTTTGATTAACCAATTTATTAGTTTCGATTTTTTTTTACTTCGTTAATGTTTTGTTAACTATTAAACATTATAAGAAAAAGAAGAAGAAAAAAGATACTTTATTCATCATATTAAGGTAGACACAGATTTTATTAAAAGTGGGGCATCAAATACTATCATATATATTTTGATGTCCTTTATTTAAGGTAGACAGAGATTATATTAAAAGACGGGCGACTCCATTACACAACAGAGTCTATTACTTTGCGGCTTAAGCCAGACAACTACTTCTCCTGATCGCGATCATGGAGCATCCCAGAGCTGCTCGTCTTTGCGTTCAACAAGATCCCCATATTATCCTTTACTTGCGAAACTTTGCTAACCTCTTTAGGAGAACCAGATGGTGTCAACAATTCAATTGGTTCTTCAAATTCTCCTCCTGTGGCTTTTTGAATTGCTTTGGATAGTGCTTTCCAATTATCCTCGTAGCTAAAAACATCATCAACTGGAACAAATCCTTGATCGAAATCAGTGGTCACTTGTCTTTCAACAATGTTTAATCTCGCAGCCTCTGGAATCATTTGATTAACAACCACAACAGCCCTCTTTATCTTTTCCATTTGTGTGGGATCATATTCACGGAGTGTTCTGATTGAGTCCTGTAGTGGAGAAAGTCCTAATTCCACACCATCTCTCCCACCCAATCCAGAATATACAACATTGAATGGAATTTGAACTTTCTTTAATGCATTTTGGAAAAGTTTATCCTTTAAATCTTGATAAGAATTCCTAAAGAAGTAGGAAATAGTTCCAGCTCCATAAGCCACAAAATTTAGATTGCTAGCATCTATTGCCATTGTGATGGTGGAACCGTAATAAGTGAGCTGCAACATAACATACTTTCTGTCTGAAGGAACTTTGGATTTCTGGTACAGTATTGGAATGTCATAGCTTTTCTCACCACTTTTCACTGTATCTCGCAACTTGTCCACGAAACTTACGTAGTCTTGGGGGCTGGTGTTATCGTCAATGTTGAAGACCAAAGATTCCAAGTTAAGCGCGAAATTGCCATCGTCGTTTGCAGTTGTAGAGCAAATTTTGGATGCCGATGCAACTTTAGTGCAGCACAGCCATGTTGCCACCACCAACATCCACAACTTCATATTTCCTCCCATTTTGCACCGATCACCTGTCAAAATTAATAACATTGCCTCAGTATCAACTAATGAAGCAGAAAACTAATCTCAAAGTTAAAAGATATTATCTACTCATCACGTGAGAAAATACTAATTGCTTTCAAGAACAAGGATCAATTAGCCCTAGAGTTCAATTTAATGGATTATTGGAAGATCAACATAACAATTAACGTAGACAATGAAAAACAATATCAGCTCAAAATTATATAAAAATTGCAAAAAAAAAAAGACAAGCTGGTATATGTTTTTCTTACAAAGAAAGAAGCTGAGAAATTAAGAGATGTGAGACTTGATTCTTAGGATCACATTTCTTCTGCTTTTATAGAGGACTAGAACGCATGGCTAAGGGCTATTTGGTCTTTTCCTTTTCCTCATTTTTTCTATTTATAATAATATTATTTTATAGAGATAATTAAGATTGTAATAATTGTTTTCTTCGGCAAATTTATACTTTGGACTACAAGTACTTTTCTATTTCTATAATAAATATGAATTTGTTTTCTTTAGAATTCTTATCAACTTCAAACATAGACTCCAAAGATTTTTTGGGTATGGAAGGATGTGAACAGAGAGTAAAATTGTGAGAGGAATTTAGAGTGAACCCAACCCATGAGAGGAATTCTATTTCTATTTATATTTTTAAAAGTATATAATTTGTTTATATTTTTATTAATTTATTTTTTATATTTATTAAAAGTATATAAAAAAGTATAAAATAATATTTGAATTTGTACTATACTTACTAGATATCTTTCCTTTGGTGGTTTAATGATAAGAGGTTTAACAGAGCTTTGAATTGTAGCATTTTGTGAATGATATCTATAATTATTTTTTCGAACAAATAATAATATCTTTAAGATGTACGAGTCAAAGAAGATAAATAATTTGTAATATATTTTGAAATACGAAAATTATCATATAATTTTAAATACGAAAATTACCATGCATATCAAATGTTATAAATATTTCTGTTTGATTGCATATATGGAATTGTCGTGTTTCTCTCCTGTTACTTCCTCTGTCTCCTTATCGAAAATCTTGGCCAAAAGTTGCTGACTCAAAAATTATTTTCAATTTTTGAGATGCTCATTATGTGTTTGCATCATTTTCATTTCTTGAAAAATTAGTCTCAACCATGAATGACTAATAGGCCTATCACGGGATAAATTCTTACATTTTCTCCATTTCTTAAAAGATAAATTTTTATTTTTTTACAGTAATTAAAAAATCATTAAAATATATTAATTTCATAAAAAATTATAATGATTGGAAACTTTTTTTATATTTTTAAGAATGTCATTTAATTCTTATTAAAAATAAATGATCGTTAGAAAAAAATATTTAATAAAGTGAAATAAAAAAATTATAAAAAATAACTTTTTAAAATGTAACGAAAAAAGTTAAAAAGGATTCAATAGACTTTCTTTCGTATTTATAATTAGCCTATAATCAGTTCTAATGGCAAATAAAAAATTGGATTGTTATATAAGCCTCCTTGTACATCAGGTCTAGGTAAGACTCTGATCGAGTTAATTTTTGAGCCGTTCCTGGTCTTTCATGAACCAATTTAATATTTAATTGTTGAATGCATGTGACTAGTAACCAATTTAATATTTAAAAGTTAATTTTTCAACTTTTTTTAAGTGTCATCCTGATACTGATTTGATTTAACATCTTCTCATGATTTAGCAAATTTTTTTTTATTTATGAAATTATCATTTTAAGCAAATTAAAACACGTGATAATCAACCGTGTTGATGTAATTTGAAATGTTGTGATGAAAATATATATTTCATATGCACAAAATGGGTTGTTCAAATGAGGTAAAACTGTAATGTATTATTTACTTATTGTAGGGTTACCACTTTATCAAATTGATTTATGAAAGAGATAAAAGGAAAGAAAAACAAAATCGATTCATGGAAGGTAATGGGTTAAAACAAAATTACATAAATTTTCTGTTAGGTTGCATTTGATGATATAAATATTTCTGTTTGTTTGCATATATGGAATTGTTTTCTTTGTTGTGTTTTGGGTTAATTAATACGTATTTCTCTCTTATTACTTCCTCTATCCCCTTGGCCAAAAGTTCCTGATTAAAAAATTATTTAAAATTCTTGAGATGTTGATTGTGTGTTTGTATCACTGTCATTTCCTGAAAAATCTTTCTCAAGTATGAATGGTAGGCCAATCACGTGATAAATTCTTATATCATTTAAAATGCCTAAGTTGTTAAAAACGATTCCATAAACTTTCGCATATATATATATATATATATATATATATATATATATATATATATATATATATATATATATATATATATATATATATATATATATATATATTTTATATTTATATTTATATTTATATATATGTATATAATAAAAGATTGTTTTAGCAAATTAAAAAGAATAAAGTAGTCTCTCTTAACTATAATCTTCAAACCATAAAATACACTAACTAGGACTGAACAAAGTTTAGTTAATATAAAAAAAAAAGAATAAACTTCATGTCTCTTTTTAGATATTTGTCCTTTAATCTATTTAACAATGAGCTTGCAAAAAATAATTTTTTTTTGTGGCTAATATTCTTTCATATCTATCAAACTTTGAAAATTAGCAACGGAGAGTTTGACATAACAATAAACAACATGCAGATATAAAAAAATACCTTCTAAAATAAAATAAATTACATGTAATGAAATAATCAAATTTTACACATAGTACAATTTATAAATCATTATTAACTTTAATCATATTATGAAATAATCAAAATTTATGTTATTATTATTTTTAAAAAAATAAATTTGTTAAAAGAAAAAAAATAAATATACCTATTATAATTTATAACAATAATTAGTTTTTAGGGAAATTACCGACGTAAGCATGATTCCGTAGTCATTTACCGACAGAATCATATTTTTATAGAAAAATTACCCACAAAATTATATTTTCGTAGGAATAATACCGATGGAAAATATTTCCTTCAGTAATTAACTGAAGAAATCATATTCCCGTAGGAAAAATACAGACGGAAATATTATTTCATAGGTAATTTACCGACGCAAATTTGATTCCGTCGGTAAATATTTTGGCCAATTTCAGCCCCGAAAAATTGGCGCTAATTTAACAACAGTTTTTTAATCCGTCGCTAAATTTAGTCAATAAAGTTTGATGGGAAAATTTTTCTCCGTTATTTACAAATCCGTTGCAATACACATTTTCAGAAAATTTTCCGTCGGTAATTGTATTTCGAAAATTAGAATTTTTCTTGTAGTAATTGATGAGTGCTTTGCAGTACATCACCCTAATGCAACTAAACATTATCCGACTAGAAACAAAAATTGCCAATGCTTAGCCAAAAGTGGGCGCTACCTTCAATAATTT
>JBBPFJ010001289.1:0-16892 GCA_037975025.1 Excoecaria agallocha | reverse complement strand
CGGCCTAGCAAGCATCTTTCCTTCGCTGTACGGCCAAGCAAGACTGTAGGTTCCTTCATGCACAGCCAAGTAAGCTTCTACTGGACTTCAAGCATCTTTTCTAGTATTAATTTCCTCTTTTCATAGTTTTGGCCCATAACTTCTTGCCTTTTTTCAATTAAGTCATTTTTCTTGCAAAATAATATTGAAAAACACCAAAACTTACAATTAACTCAAAAAAATATAAAATTAACCAATTAAACTCAAATTCAACCTAATTAACACAAAATTAACTCAATTAAACACCTAAAAATATACTAAAAGCATCATATAACCTACCATTAGCATAATCCTTGGGGCATAGTGTAGGGGTAAACAAAGTGTATAGATAGTGTCCGATCAGTGTCCAAGGTCATGTATTCCCAGAAAATTTGATTGAGTTGCCCATCTGTGAGTTTGATGTGATTCTAAGGATGGATTGGTTATCCGCCCACTAAGCGACTATTGATTGTAAAAGAAAAAGGGTCATTTTAAAGCTTAAAGATGGTTGGGAGATCACTATGATAGGTGTGAGAATCGACTTCTTATCTGATGTGATATATGTTATTGTTGCTAAAAGATTGATCAGGAAAGGATGTATAACTTACATGTGTTATGAGTGGAGGAAAAGAGAGATAGTTCAAAGGTGTCAGAAGTGCCTACTTTCAGAGAGTTTCTTGATGTATTCTATAGAGTTACTAGCCTTACCACCTGAAAGGGAAGTAGAATTTTCCATTGATGTTGTTCCAGGCACTGCTCCTATCTTTATTGCTCTTTACAGAATGGCACCTCCAGAATTGAAGATTTAGCTACAAGAGTTGCTTGATAAGGGGTTTATTAGATCCGATATTTCTCCTTGGGGAGTACCAGTCCTATTTGTAAAGAAGAAAGATGGGACACTCAGCGTGTGTATTGATTATAGACAGCTGAACAAGGTGACCATAAATAACAAATACCCCCTTCTTTGTATTAAAGATTTATTTGATCAGCTGAAGGGAGCAAAAGTGTTCTCAAAGATTGATTTGAGTTTGGGTTACTATTAGATGGGAGTGAAAGAACCATATGTGCCTAAGACTGCTTTTCACACTAAGAATGGCCATTATGAGTTTTTGGTCATGCTATTTGGGCTTACAAATGCATCAGCCGCCTTCATGGACTTGACGAACAGGGTCTTTTGCCCTTATTTATATTAGTTTGTGGTGGTCTTTATTGATGATATTCTGGTATATTTCAAGACACCTTTCTTATAAAGGTATAAAGGTGGATCCTTCAAAGATTGATGCAGTTCTTTAGTGTAAGCCACCTAAAATTGTTACAAAAGTGAGGAGTTTTTTTAGGTTTAACTGGGTAATATAGGAGATTCATAAAGGGCTTCTCCACCATTGCAATTTTTATGACTCAACCGTTATAAAAGCATACTAAGTTTATATGGATAGATAGATGGCAAGAGTGTTTTGAGAAGCTTAAAAGTATGCTGATAGAAGCTCTTATTCTTACATAAATCGAGCCAGGTAAAAATTTTGTGATCTACAATGATGCCTCTAAAAATGGATTAGGCTATGTACTGATGCAGGAAGGCAAGGTGATTACTTATGCCTCTTGACAGCTCAAGACTCATGAGAAGAACTATCCTACTAATGATCTTGAGCTAGCAGCCATTGTCTTTGCATTAAAGATTTAAAGGCACCATCTGTATGGAGAAAGATGCTATATTTATTCAGATCACAAGAGCTTAAAGTATTTGCTTACTCAGAGAGAACTAAACCTCAGATAGAGGTGTTGGTTGGAGTTGATTAAAGACTATGATTGCTTTATCAACTACCATCCAGGAAAAGCTAATATAGTAGCTGATGCACTTAGCCGAAAATTCACGTCAAGTAATGTAAATGCTTTCAAATGAATATGTATAAGTGATTGATAAGTGTTATTGACTAATATTAGTATTTGGAGCTCTTCGGATTATGAATGTCAGTTTGAGTTTGGCTTCAGATGGAGCTTTATTAGCTGAAATGCAAGTGAAGCCTAACTTTGTGCATTAGGTGAAAGTAGCACAGAAGGAAGATGATCGACTGATGACTATCATGAATAAGTTAAAAGATAGCAATGAAGGAGATTACTCTTTGAATGATGATGGAATTATTTGCAACAAGAAAAGACTATGTTTTAAATCGGGAAAAATTAAAGAAAAAACTCCTTACCGAAGCACACCATAGCAGTTACACCATGCATCTTGGAGGTAACAAGATGTATCGGGACTTAAAAGTTTACTATTGGTGGCCAGGTATGAAACGGGATGTGATAGATTTTGTGAGTAAATGTTTGATATGTTAGCAAGTGAAGGCAGAGCACCAGGTTCCTTCAAGATTGCTTTGTAGTAGTTGGAAAAAGTACTTGCCTTTAGTAGAATTTGCCAACAATAATAGCTACCAGTACAACATAAAAATCGCTCCTTTTGAAGCTTTATATGGAAGAAAATACAGAACTCTCTTGAGGATCTGACTTGATCCGTGAATCAGAAGAAAAAGTTTGAATCATCAAAGGTAGATTAAAAGAAGCCATGGATCACTAGAAATCCTATGCAAATCTGAAAAGAAAAGATATAGAGTTCCAGGTCGGAGATAGAGTTTTTCTGAAAGTATCTTCATGGAAGAAGGTTTTGAGATTTGCAAAGAAGGGCAAATTAAATCCTAGATTTATTGGCCCTTATGAGATACTTTAACGGGTGGGTCCCGTAGCGTATCTATTAAAGCTGCCATCAAAGTTGAAGAAGATGCATGATGTATTCCACGCGTCTATACTCTGAAGGTACATATTTGATCCTAGCTATGTGATCACATCAAAGGAGATTCAAGTGCAGGTTGATATGACCTATGAAGAAAGACCGATGAGGATCCTACCTAGGGAGACTAGACAACTCAGAAATAAGTAGGTTCCACCAGTGAAGGTTTTATGGCACCATTGTAATATGGAAGAAGCTATATGAGAACCAAAAACTGCTATAAGACAATAGTATCCTCTGCTCTTCGATGCAGATAAATTTCGAGGATGAAATTTCTTTTAGTAGAGAAGAATTGTAATGGTCTCAATATCAGATTAGTCATAAATAGTAATTTCCAATAATGAATAGTACTTTCTGGCTAAAAATACATCTGGAGGTGAAAAATATTTTATTCGACTATCATAAAATATTGGTCATGGATAGTCCAAGGTTGAAATTTGAAGTAAAATTGAGATCAAATAGACTTCCAAAAGTCAAAAATATGAAAAACGGAGCGGTTCGATTTAAATAGTAACTAAGTTAATCTAGCTTTGATAGAGCCATTAAAAATAGCAAATGAAGTCTAAAAATTGGCAGAAATTACAAATGTACCTAAAATGATGTGTAGAATATTTTGGTTGCAAAAAGTAAATTTTTTTGTAACATCGGTAATGGTTGAATCAGATCGATTTAATTGAAATGGATAAAAAATTAACTTCGATTAGACTGAAATTTTATATACAACCTATTTTTGATATAATAAGAATGATAAAATCAATTTTGAAATGATTTAGAGTTGGAAAGTGAAAGAATTATAGGTGAATGGCATAATGGGCTTAATTTTAGCTTTTGGGCCTTAAGTGAGTGGGCCTTGGTTGAACCAAAGCCCAACCCACTTTGGACCACATATAAAAGGGAGAAGGCAGATATTTTGGTGAGTCATCTTCATCTTCATCTTCATCAGCCCCTTTCCTATACTCTCTTGGTCGAACTCTTCATGCCTTTTCTCTCTCAAAATTTCTTCAATTCTCTCTTTTTTTTCTCTCTAAATCCAAGCACCCTAGTTGATATTCTATCTCTAATTAGTTATTAAAGCCTCTATACTTTGATTAGAGGAAAATAAACTAGAAAAATTAAGTGAAAAAACTTTAGGTGTCAAAGTGAGATAAGTGAAATTCACGGGTTTAATTTGATTTTAAGGTACTTACAAGTACTTTAGGGTGCCTAAAGTTCATTTGTGGTGTTGTTTTAAGCTTTTGAGATCAACAACTTAGTGTTTCTTATGATGGGAATTTTGGCCATGGTAAGTTCTTTTGGTGAGGGACAATCTTTTAAAGCTAAAGGCAAGAAAAAGGAAGCCTAAAGAGGATAAAGCAAGTGAGAAACGTTAGTAGCTAATAAATCCTCCTATTTCCCTTAATTTTGCGTGATTTTCATTTATGTAACTTAGGAAAAATTTATGAAAAATGTGTATAATTGCAATTAACCTTAAAATATCAAAATTGGACCTTGAATAATCCAAAGAAAATTAATGTGCATTTTGTGTATTTGTATTAAATTAACCTTAAAAATGTGTATTTGTATTTGTATTAATCCAAAGAAAATTGGACCTTGCAATTCACAATTTTTTAGAAGAAAATAAAATTGTTGAATTATTATGAAATAATTCATTAAATAAGTAAAAAATGGTGAATTATTGTAAAATAATTTAAAAATTATGCAAAAAGTACTGAAAAAGTTAACTAACAATGTACTGAATTGAAAAAGTAATTGAAACTGTTAAAAAATTGAAAAATAATTTGAAATTAAGTAAATTTTTATCCTTAGCAATAGTCAGGCAGTCAAAATGTAGCTCATGATATAATTAGCTAGCCATATAGATACCTCTACTGCGGTGCAAGTCATGACGACTTACTTTGCTATAGTAGGATCACTAATCTTCGTAGTATCTGTCTGTTTTGATATTTGCTCTGTGAAAAACGATCCTTAAGGATCATTTCTCAGTCTGTATATGATTCTGTAGGGTATATATTTCATATATCTAGTTTGAAAATTTATGTCGAGATTATACTAGAGGCATAATGATAAGAATAAGTTAAAAGTATAAAAAGAAAGTTAAAAGTGAAGTTTAAAGTGAAAAAGGATCTAATTGAAAAGAAATAAAAAGTTTAGGACAAAAAGGTAATTTTTTTTAAATTGTATTTAATAAGTAAAAGTGATTAGAAAATGATTAAAAGGGGTAAAATGGTAATTTAATGACCAAACAATCCAAAAATAAAACTTTTGTAAAGTTTAGGGATTAAAATATAATTTTGCATAAAAAGTTAACAAAATGACCAATTAGTAACTTTGTATGCCAAACAGTAAATGAAAAGTAAAAACAAGAAAACTAATGGTAATTTTATAAATAAAGTGTAAAGAGGACATTCTTGTAATAAAATGAAAATTTAAGGACTAAATTAAAAGATATCAAAGTTTTAGTATTGAATTGAAAAGACCGTTAAAAATGTTGAAAAGTGCTTTTTGATAAAAAAATTTGGTAATTTTGCATAATTAGTATAATTATGTATGTTGGAAAATACTATAATTTTTAGTCACCACTGGACATGTTTAATGCTTAACACGTAGAATTTATTGTGTGTAGGCAATGAAGAGAATTTGGAGCAATAGTACACTTGATGAAAAATTTTGAAAGATTAGGAGTTAATTTTGTATTGGCATGTATATATTTGTAAATGTTAGAAGTTAAAGAATTTGTATGTAATGATACAATTCATGTATATATGTAATTATGTGATTGACTAGTAGTGGATGGACAATACATGTATGAGATAAAAGTGAGTGTGTGTGTGTATATATATATATATATATAGATTGAACTATTGTGCCCCTGAGGGGCTGTGAAAATTGTTTATGTTACAGGGGACTAGTCAAATTTATAGCCATCATATTGCCGAATTTTTGTAAAATAAATAGTAAAATTGGACAGTTATAGGTCAGCGACAAGTTGGATTTTTAGAATGAATAATGGATAAGTACTAATAATTAAGAAATTATTATGGTTAATAATATGATTTTTAAGATAAGAAAAGAAAAAAAAATTTCTGCCAATCAGTAAGACCGTAATAATTAGGGTTTTACATTTTACCCTAATCTCTCCATTTGAGTGGAAGAAAAATTGAAAAGGAAGGTTAAGACTCTTTTTTCAATGGTCCGGAGTTCAGGATCCATCCTCTAATGGGAGGATGAGCATGCCTAACTTCAATGGGAGTATAAATATTCAGGATCTTTATTTGAGTGGGAGCATAGAGCTTAATCCTAGTGGAAGAATTTTGAATGCCCAACTAAAGATAAATGGATTAAAGAAATGGAAGAAGAAATGGCATCTGTGATATTTGAAAACTAGTTGATCTACCTATAGAACACAAACCAATTAGGAATAAGTGGATTTTCAAAAAGCAAAAAGCTGATGAAAGCAACAAAAGATATAAAGTGAAAAGCTGATGAAAGCATCGAAAGATATAAAGGTCAGCTAGTCGCTAAGGGATTTTACACAACAGGAAGAAATTGATTATAAGAAAACATTTTCACCTGTTGTTAGATTAACATCGATAAGGTTAATTCTAGCCTTGGTGGCTGGTTTAAACCTAGAGCTACATCAAATGGATGACTGCTTTCCTTAATGGAGGATTAAATGAAGAAATCTATATAGAGTAGCCTATAGGTTTTATTGAAGAAGGTAGCAAACATAAGGTTTTCCAATTGATGGTATCAATCTATGGCCTAAAGCAGTTTTTGAGACAATGGTATTTAAGATTTCATGAATTAATCATATCGAATGAGTTCAACATGATTGATGAAGATCATTGTGTTTATTCCAAAAGCTTGGGAAATGAGTTTGTCACTTTAAAGTTGTATGTATACGATATACTTATAGCAAAAAATGACAAACAATACGTAAATATAATTAAATATTGGTTTTTATCTAACTTTGAGATGAAAGATATAGGTCAAGTAGATTTATCCTTAGAGTTAAGATTTCAAGGGCTCGTTCAAGAAGGTTATTATCATTATCTCAAGAGACATATATTAACAAAGTTCTTGAACAATTTAATATGCAACATTTAAACCCATAAACAACCCCATTGTTAAGAATCAATTTCTTAGCAAATGTATGTGTCCTGAGATGCCATATGAAACGAAATGCATAAGGAACATTCCATATGTCATTACTGTGGGTAGTCTAATGTATGCAATATTGTGTACAAGACTTGATATATGATATGCATTGAGCATAGTAAGTAGATATCAATCTAACCCAAATGAAGCATATTTGTGAAAGCAATGAAGAGGTTACTTAGATACCTCAAAGATACTACAAACTATTCTCACTATTTTTTTTAAGGAAAGGATCTACATTTGAGAGGATATATAGATTTTGATTGGGAAGGTGGTGTGGATGAGAGAAAATCCACCTCAGGTTATATTTTCTTGCTAGACAAGGGTGTCATTTCATGGAGTAGAAAGAAATAAATCTGTATAGCCCTATCAATAATTGAAGCTGAATTTGTCTCTTTTGAAGTTGTGGTGCAAGAGGCAATTTGGTTAAAATGATTTGTAAACCATTTAAGAGTAACTATCTTAAAGGAAACAGTAACAGTCTATAATGACAATCAGTCGTTGATGGATGTATCGACATAAGTATCAATAAATCAAAGATATTATTGCACAAGGAGAAGTAAACTTACAATATATTTTTTCGCTGGATATAATTACATATCCATTAATAAAATCTGTATTGAGAGATGTATTTTAAGAGATACATTAGATCTTAAGGTTTGAGTAGGATTTGATTTGTACAATTTTTGTGATCCCTTAACATTATTATTTATGAATAATAATAAAATTTATTATTTGGCAATACATGAGTGTCAATATTTATATGTGAATATTTACTGTTATTTATTAAATGATTTAGCATGTCGAACGGAGAAGTAGCCCACTCACACGGATGTTTACCTTAGTTTTGATAATGAGTTGACAAAAACTAAGATGAGATAATTTTTGAACATATGATGAACTCGAGAATCTATTCAAAATAAAAGTACTGTCTTGTAGAAATTACAAGATAAGTCTCGTTAAGGTGCAAGATAAAGACATACATAAGGTTGTAGGCTTTGGATTGAGATTCACACTAGATTAAGTGTAATCCTATGATAAGTTAACCGTAACTATCATATTCTGTCCAAAATCCAGAAGTAGTCCTGAAGGAAGTGGACTAAAGTTGAATGCTTCGATGCATTGCAATCTTATGCTTCTGTATGGTGTTAAATAATGATAAGTTATGTGCTCCTTTAAGGGAAAGGAAAGAACAACATAACACATGCATCATACCATGTGTGCTTGAGTTGACCGAGGGAAGGGAATCGTATGTGAATGGTCTCAAATTTTCCCTAGTGTGAGATCCTAATTTTCAACCCTCAGCACTCTTAACCTATACTAGAAGTATAGTTCATTGTGGCTAGCTTTGTTAGTCTTTAAAGGGTCATGAAAAAATTTAGGCCCAGCGGACCTAACTAGAAAAGCGAGTTAGACTGTGATGGATGGTATATAGTAAAAGAAAAAGATATTTTTCGATCACATTCGGTAGTTTCGTGGTTTACCAGTATACCTATTGTAATCTTTATAAGTAGAGATATAATAGTGAACACAAAAATTAGTTTTATGAGATCATGTGATAAAACAACGAATATGACAAAACTATTTAGGATTTGGCATACAATTGTGAGAAGATCTTGTTTCTTGAGACGTTATATATTCCAAACAAGTGTGATGGTCACACGAACTATCTATCTATATGATTAGAGAGAATGATTAAAAATCATTTCGTCATGTGTGAATGGGAGATGAAGAAGTTTGGGATATGCCTATGACTTTGGAGATGAGAAATTGATCTTGATATAATCGAGATAATATCAGAATAGAAAATAATTTATATGGGATTAGTTCCATATTGAATTTTTCCTTAGTTAGGAAATCTACCATTTATGAATATATTAATATGTGCAGTTACATATTAATTTTGTAATTGACATATTTAATATAAAATTATTTCCTTATTAATTAAATTGAAACTGTCAATTTAATTCTCATCAATTAAGATAATTAAATATTCCTTAATTAGAGCCTTATATAAAGGGCTTATATTTCTGAAGACTATCTCATATACCGAATTGCGGTTGGTTTTTCTCCATCCTCAATTTTTCTTTGTCTGTGGGGCTTTTAGTTTTTGGATCTATACTTTCATTCCGTAATTCATGATATATGGGTAAAAGGCTTGCCAGTAACGTAAAATATACGATTTTCGCTTCAATGATTTTTCGAGAGGTATTTATGTTTGTTTCTCATAATATATATATATATATATATATATATATATATATATATATATATATATATATATATATATATATATATATATATATATATATATATATATATATATATATATATTCTAACACACACACATATATATAAGTTAATTTTTTATTTCTCTATAAAATTTATATAATAGTTTAAAATATATTTAAATTATATTATTCTTCTTAATTATATAGAGTAATGCTTATCTAGAGCAACCGATTAAATTTTATATATGTTATTTCTTATTTTATATATTGATATCTATATTTTACTTGATAGTATTTAATTTTTTTTATCTAAGCATGCAAATTTCTAACAAATATAAAATTTACTTTATAATATTAGCTATTAATTTATTGAAATAATTAACTATAAAAAGTGGAGAATGATGAAAATAAAAAACAAAATTTAGTTAGTATGTTGTATTTATTTTGTCATTTTTATTTTAACTGTGAACATTTAAAATTGAATTGACTTTTATCATTTTTTTTAATTGTATGCTAAAAATTTTAGTGGATAACAGAAAAATATGGATTAGCATACTCGCAAAATTCGAATCGGTGGATTGGTTAACTAAATTTAAGGATTGATTAATGATTAATAATTTAAAAAATTAATATTAATGAACTACTAAAAAAATTGCTAACCAATTAACTAATCAATCTGTGCTCCTCTAGTTAGTACCATGCAATATCCCAATAAAAGAATGAAACCTAAAAAAAAAAAAGAAAAGAAAAGAGAGAAAAAAACTATAAAGATTGCTTCTCTTCGTTTTCTTTGAAAATAATTAAAGAAAGAAAAATCAATTCTTTGAACTATAAATCACCAAGGATACAAAGAAATCAAGAGATAAGGTGTAAGAGAACATTTACCTCAACCCAATTTTTCTTGAATTTAAATTTGCACGAAAAACACAATCGCAAAAAAACTGCAACTTTTTGGTCATACATAATTTATTAGATACTATTACAAATATTTTTTTGTGACTATAGGTTACAGTGATCATAAATAAAATTAACTTTCTTTACTTTTATTATAGTTGCCGTATGAAATTCATGACGTGACTACCACATCAACAGTATCTTTAATATAATTATGCCGCATCAGCGGTCCGAAGTTCAAAATTTGCTAATTCTGATTGTATGGAATATGTAATAATATTTTGATTGGTACAGATCCAAAATTTTGAGAACATAAAATTATAAGAATCATAGTTATTTGAACTCGAGTGAAATTAACCTCGTAAGCTAGCAGTTGTTGTGGTACACGTGTTGTAAGGACCCAAAATAGGCCCTAGTAGAATTCAAGGGCAATTACATGTTATTAAAATCTAATTGAGTATTATTGGATGAGTTATTAAGAGTTAAGATATTGATTGGGGCAAAAATGTTATTAAGTTATTATTAATTATGTGATAAATGTGTGAATTATATGGTATGAATTTTATAAAGGCATAATTAAATTATTATGTTGGTATAATAATATTCAAGGTTGTAATTGAAGTATGAAGTACTAGTTTAGGGGTCAATTTATAAATACGACATCTTAAGGATCAAATGTGAATAAAAGAAGGATTTGAGAGGTTGATTTAAGAGAAGGAATAAATGAATAGGTTAATTTATAACATGCAAGAAATGAAGGGGTCAATATAAAACATGCAAAAGATGGAAAGAAGTTAGTGGAACATGCAACTTTTTAAGGGACCAAAAAGGGAATTTTCCCTAGCTATTATAAATAGCCATTTACTAGTGGAATGAAAGAGAAAGGTAAGAAGAGATAGTGAGGGACGAAATTTGTAGAGAGAGTTACAGAAATTTTCTTTCTTCTTCTCATTTCTTAAAGCCATAGTTGATTTCTCAAGGTATTCTTGAAGAGGAAATACTTGCATGTTGTTTAATTAAGATCATTAGTGTAAAACTATAAGGTAAATATTTTAACTTGATAGTTCATCTCTTCTTCTTCATCTTCTTTTTATTTTGGTTGATGATGGATTAAGATAAATGTTGGAATTAAGATTGATGTTGAATGAATGAATTGATGTAAAGGAGAAAAAGAAGGTAGAAGAAACAAGGAAAAAGGGCTTGCAAAGGATTAAGAGTGAAATGAGAATTTAAAGAATATTTGAGTTGCATGTCCAGGTTTGGGAACTTATTTTTCATGCATGTATTTTCCTTGAGTGAAATATGTGATTATAATATGAGATGGATGTATTTTTATATAGTGTTATAGCTATAAAAGAGGAGTTATAGAGATTTACCTCTTGCATGTGTCATTTGATATAGTTAGGATATATAAATTGTTAAAAGCTTGATTTGAGACTATTTTAAAGTGTTGTTATTATAGAAAGGTTATAATACAATGTGTAAAATTATATTTGATGAGTAACTGGACTTAAAACATCAATATTTGATGTTTAAAACTACATGCATGTAAGTTTTAAAATTTTGGGTTTGGGTTTATTGGACCTAGTTGTATTCTTTTGGTAATATCTTGAGTTTGAGAATAGATAATTAGATGATTCCAATTGGGTTTTAAAATATACTTCCAAGCAAAGAATTCATAAGAGAGATCACATTCTAATTCTACTTCTAAAGGGGCCATAACCTAGCTTGAAAATCAGATAAGTCTGCAGTCTCGTGCTCATGATCAGTCTTCAGTATTTGGACCATATCTTTCAATTTAGAACTGATATTGAGATGAGATTTGATGTTATAGAAAATAGAAATGTATATCTACAACTTTATAGAAGAAATATTTTCTAAAAATGTCGTTTAGTATGTCAAAAATGAAGTACAAATTGAGTTTGTTAAGCAGTTTGCAGGATTCCGGGAACAGGGGAAAAATTCGTATGGCCAAATAGGCTATCGCGAGCGCGACATTTGTCACGAGTGTTACACCGTGATTTTGCCCATAAATTTGCGTTTTATTCCCTTTTATCATTATATTAGGCTACCCTCATGTGCTACACATATGACTAAACAAAATAGGCCTTGAATGCAAGTATAGGAGTGCTATACACTCGTGTATATATAAATTAGTATTAAGGTATATATGTGGATTGGCATGATTTTTATCATTTTGCATGAAAATTGTCTATGAATGTATACCTATGCTTCATTGAAATTGTGCATTAATCATTAACTTATATCACCATGAATAATTATGAAAACTTATACGAGTGGTCATCTAATAAGATGTAATTTGATAATCTAAACCTAAGAGTTTATGTATTGTATCACATCATTATATATATATATATATATATATATATATATATATATATATATATATATATATATATATATATATATATATATATATATATACACACACCTGAATGTCTAAATGACATTATAATAAATAATATAAATATTTGTTATTAATCTATTTAGGTTGATGTTGTGTATAGTTAAAATGTAAATTTTACTTATATAAAGAAGTAATGCTATTAATAGAGTATATATGTGCTTATAACATAAACATGGCATGATTATACATGTTTGGGTTTAAATCTTGGAATATTCTTTTACTTAATTATGACATAGACATACATATGCATTTACATATAGTTATTGTTCCTATAAATTTATAATATAAGTATGATAATACAAAGCTTATACAAGTATGAATTTTTAATCATAAACAAAAGTATTCTTAACCATATAATATGTTTAGAAGAAATATAGAAATATAGATATGTGAGCATGTATACATGAAATGTAAAAAAGGATGATTAATTTTACTTGAAATAATTATGCTAATTGATTGTGCTTGTCATGTAAAATATGTTTAAGAGTAATGATGTAAAGCATGTTTTCATAGTGAATTGTATAAATACACAATTATATAATGATAACATCCATGTGTACATTTATCTTCATATAACTATAATTCCTATGAATGTTATATACGAGTATGATAGAAAAATGTGTAAAAAGATATGCATACTCAATTTATGATTCTAAACTTTAATGTATATTTTGAAGTAATGGGAAATATTGGTATGTATGTATATAATAAATGACTATTGGAATCTAAGATAGCATGATGATAAGTCTCATTATCACATACATGTGAATGAACTATATGCATTTGATTTGATCAAGAATATAGCTTATTTATGCTCATACATGTTTGTGATATCATGTTCACATATAGTGCCTTATTGATAACATGTTAAAGTACATAATGTGATGACATATGCTTAATAGTAAGTACTTGTTTTGTTATATGCCTATATTAATACATGTGTGTGTGTGTGTATAGACTTGTGATTATGAATCTTTTTACATGATCACATCTATATGATGTGCTATAGTGCAAAGTTCTTATAACAAGGCATGTTTTATGATGAGCACTTAAACAGGTATGACACATTAAATGATTATCATAGTATGATCATGTTAATATGTGAAATTTGATGATAGTATGATTAATAAAGTATGTGAAGAATTATGGGAACCTTGCATACATATTTATGCCATGGAAATAGTATGTCTATTTTATGGTTATACATGTACAAATTGGCTAGTTAAGTGCAAACATGATATATGAAAAGAAATTTAATAGAGTATTGCCTGCAATTTGAGTTCAATTGTGGATAGATAGGCGCCTATAGGGATGTTGCAGCTGCCACCATTGACCTTTTTAGGTCTAAAGTACAGTTGATCTTGCTGGATCATGCACAACCCATTTAGGTTGTTACTTGACCCTGTTTGGGTCCTTGACTGGTCCATCGTACAGTTGACCCTATTTAGGTCAACTATTTTGATATCTTTGGATATCCACCGTTTTGATATCTTCAGATATCCACCATTTTGATACCCTCGGGTATCCACCGATCTCGTTATCCACCTTTAAAACTTAAGCAAGCTAAATTAAAGTATAAATGCTTTACAGTCAATTTCACTGTAATGGTTAATCTTACTATATGGAATAATAAGATGAATGATGATTTTGTATATATATTATGCGTACAAATTATAAGAGCATTTTATGTGATATTGATATTAAGTATGCTAAATTATATCTTAGGGTATTTTTATTATTGCTAGTATCCGAAATTACATGCTTGTTAGTTATATAATAAAATTGTATTATATTAATGCTTTGATTAAATTGATGGTATATATATGTGGGGCCTTTGTGATCATAAGTCTTTTTTCTAGATGTATGCCAATGCATGATATATGAAGGAATTTTTATTAGGTTAAAGAGTATTATAATATTTAATGGACGAAACAATTTTATAATTGCATAAGCATATTTCATATTAAAGATTATAATAGTTAGACGGTAACAACCATTGTTTTGAAATATTTTTCTTATAATTATGTTTATTTGTTCACATTGTTTATATGTACACATTTAAAGAATGTGTGATTATTATTTGCGGTGTGATATATGTATATCTAAGACCTATAACCTTGGTATATAAGAATAATGTGGCAATGATGTATAATTGTTATGTTTAATTGATAGGCTTGTTTCTTTTTGTAACTTATGTTATATAAAGTAAGCTAGTAGTAATATAAAGATCTCATGGTATTTGGAAGTGTTGATTTGCCATTTTAATTCTAATGTGTGTATATCAAAGACATACAAGAATAGATGAAAAGATAATAGATAATTATGCTAGTACGGTTTAGTATCAATTCAGAAACTAATTGCATGATAATTAGTTGAATTTAAAGCCATAGGACATTAGAGTTTACATTATTATATATGGTGATTAAAGTATCGATGAAATTTTTATCGTTAAACTTTATGATTTCTATAATGTGATTTAATTGCTGGGTTTTTTTTATTCATTTCTTGAAAGAAAGCTTTGTTATAATTGAGGCATGTTGTGTACTTGTTGATGATCACTGTGAGTGGTCATTTATCATGATTTTAGTTTCCCACTAAGTTTTATAGCTTAGCACGGGTGTTTCATCCGTGTAGGTTGTCGGGATGATATCTGCAGCGGGATGGCCAACTCAAGTCAAAAAGAGAGACTAGGATGGACTTTTGTTTTTGGGCTATTTGTATATTGTAAAGATGTTAATCAGTTGTTGTATTTTGTAAAAAGACTTTAATGTATATTGTAAAGTTTTAATAGTATAGCACTCTTAGGTATTATGTTGAGTGTATGTTCTCTGTATAGTTGGTTTATGTTTAAGTTACACTGTTAAACTTTGTGTTATGAGAAGGGTAAAGTGATATGTATATGTTAAAGGATAAGGGTGCTATAATTATTGGTATCAGAGCAGCTGGTTTAGTCATTTTTGGGTTATAGGTGATTAGAGTTGATATCTTAAGAAGCTTTGGAGTGCTGCCAATGCAGATATCCTGGTTTTGATATGGTTAGATAGAAGTGTGATGATTTGATAGAATCTGATAAACATGATATAAGGATAGTTATATGTGGGTAAAGGTATATGATTGAAGTTTCTAAAATGGACTATGTGTAGAATAGTACTTTCTTTAGATCTTAATTCCGAATTGAATAGTACATAATATATGCATATGAAAATATACAGGATTATGAAATAGGTGTGTTAATAAAATAAGTAGTGATTATTTAATTATGATACATGAGATGGGGTTTTGCTTAGTTGATGAAAATATCTATAGTTGAAGGTTCTGAGATATTAAGTTGAGAAGTGATGATAATGCTCTATATACCAATCAGTTTTTTCTTATCGAGTACGAGCAATTGACGAAATATTATACATGGGATGGGGCAAAAATGTATGCAAAACATGAGAAAATGCATTTGCATCTTACTGCATACATGAAAGTATCCTTTACACATAACATATCATCAAGCATCATATTAAATGTACAAGCCCCAACTGATAAAGAAAAATGACAGAATATATCTTGAGTATAGTAATGATCTAATTGTATGATAATATCGCTCCTTATGGAGATTGAGTTATAACAGAAGTGAATTAAGTCAAAGTGAGCATCAAGGAAAGTTGGCAGAGATAGTATGGAATGGAAGTTTATAGTGTTAGACATAAAAGTCTAAGAATTGATAGTAATACTTTTAAGCAACGGATACGAGTATGAATTTTGAGGACGAAATTCCTAAGGAGGAGAGATTTGTAAGGACCCAAAATAGGCCCTAGTAAAATTCAAGGGCAATTACATGTTATTAAAATCTAATTGAGTATTATTGGATGAGTTATTAAGAGTTAAGATATTGATTGGGGCAAAAATGTTATTAAGTTATCATTAATTATGTGATAAATGTGTGAATTACATGGTATGAATTTTATAATTGCATAATTAAATTATTATGTTGGTATAATAATATTCAAGGTTGTAATTGAAGTATGAAGTATTAGCTTAGGGGTCAATTTATAAATACAACATCTTAAGGGTCAAATGTGAATAAAAGAAGGATTTAAGAGGTTGATTTAAGAGAAGGAATAAATGAATAGGTTAATTTATAACATGCAAGAAATGGAGGGGTCAATGTAAAACATGCAAAAGATGGAAAGAAGTTAGTGGAACATGTAACTTTTTAAGGGACCAAAAAGAGAATTTTTCCTAGCTATTATAAATAGCCATTTACTAGAGGAATGAAAGAGAAAGGTAAGAAGAGATAGTGAGGGACGTAATTTGTAGAGAGAATTACAGAAATTTTCTTTCTTCTTCTCATTTCTTAAAGCCATAATTGATTTCTCAAGGTATTCTTGAAGAG
>JBBPFJ010001288.1:0-16914 GCA_037975025.1 Excoecaria agallocha | reverse complement strand
CTATCTCCATGGCAGCAACTCGTGCTCTATTCCCCACACGGAGGTCCACTTTATTCTTCCCAAGTAACCGCCTATTTCTTAGCCCCTGCACATTTGAACAAATGTGAGAACCACAACCGGTATCCAATACCCAAGTGGTAGAAATAGAAAGGTTAATTTCAACAATAAAAATACCAGAACTGGACGCCTTGGCTCCATTCTTCTTTTGTTCTTCCTTGAAGAGAGCGCAATTCTTCCTCCAATGCCCTATCTTGTTGCAATGGAAGCAAGTGCTCTCACTCTCTTTGAGTTTTGGCGCCTTGGGCTTGGATTGGGCCTGAGGTGCACTCCCAACTGACTTGGGTTTTCCTTTTCCCTTTCCCTTTCCCTTAGTAGTTCCCTTCTTAATTCCCTTTTGAACCATAAGTACGGGCGTGGTCTTTCGAATGTTCTCTTCAGCATTCTTAAGCATCCCATGAAGCTCAGTGACTGACTTGTTCATTGCATGCATGTTATAATTCATCACAAATGGATCATAAGCAGCAGGTAATGATCCTAAGATCAAGTCAGTGGCCAATTCCTTTGGCACTAGTACCTCAAGCTTCTCAAGAGTATCAAGATACCCTTTCATCTTGAGTACATGGGTACTAACAGGAGTACCCTCAGCCATCTTGCAAGAAATTAAGGCCTTTGTTGTCACAAACCTCTCGTGACGAGCTTGCTCTTGGAACATCTCCTTGAGGTGCACCATGATCGCATAAGCCTCTTGGTCCATAAATTGCTTTTGCAAGTCAGGCACCATAGTGGCCAGCATCAGACAGGTCACATCATTGGAGTCGCTCTTCTTGGTCTCAAAAGTTTCCTTTTGAGCCGCAGAGGCGTTCCTTCCTAGTTCTTCAGGCAAGGGTGCATCCAAAACATACGACTTCTTCTCTTGATTAAGAACTATTCTTAAGTTTCGAGACCAGTCTATGAAATTGGTGCCATTCAATTTGTCCTTTTCAAGGACAGATCGCAATGAGAAATTGTTGTTTGAAGATGCCATTTTCAATCTACAATAAAATTTAGCAAGATTAAATGAGGTCTTATTAATGATCCCACAAACCGAATTAATATCCCTTTAAATAATTCGTGTTAGTGATTTAATGTGGGCCAAGATCCACTTTTCACAACAACTTATTAGTCGAGCTGAGCTTGTACACCTAACAAGTTAAGTTACTTAGGTAGGAAAACTCCAATCATGTCTCGTACATGACTCTTGGATCAAATGGGCTAACATCTTAAGATGTTATAGCACAACCCATTTATTAGTTGCCTAGGTCCGGGCATCCCTTTCCATGTTAAGTCCAACCTACATTCACAACCCATGCCTCACAAAGATAATCGGGCGCATCTAGGACTCCTAGTCTACGTGACAGATGATCAATGACTTGACATGTTTCGAATTAGGAAGGCAACTTTGTGACTTACTATTTTAGGGATTCATTTTATTACGGCTTACATGGCATACGCTTTGTCATCCATACATAGCATGCATATATATATAATTGCATAAAGTAAAGCATGACAAACATGGGCCCAAAAACCTACAACTAAGATTCTATACTATTACATAAGAATCTTCGAGTTGGGCTTCTCTTGATTTACAAAGTCTTCAAGTATATTCTATTCTAAGAAATAAATGAAACTTTTACAATAAAACATAATGGCTCGCAGGCCATATTTAATTACAAAAACCCAGGGCCCATGAATGCACCATGCATATCCATTCATCACACCAAATTAGCAAATAAATATACATAGCATTCATGGATAAAACAAAGTCCAATTTTAATTAATTTAGCCAAGCCCATTAATGGAAATTGTGTACTTGAACCTTTAAGAGAAGACCCCATGACGGGACTGGGCCAAAGCCCAATGGACTAAATCCTCTTATTGAATAAGTTCTCTTAAAAGCCCAAAACACTAACTAGTTAGATTTGTGCTATAAATCAACTCTAGTATAATTTTCAATTTTGCCATTTTTAATTTTATGTCATACAGCCCATAAACATTAAAAATTCATATAATATGTGCTAACATGAATTAAAAATAAAATCATGAAGAACACATATATAGTACACGGCATTCATGCAAAAACAAACAAACAACAAAAACTAGTTGTTTAATGCTTATGTAATGCCATAAAATGCACAAACATTTAAATCAATTTTATGAGTCATTTAATAATCTAAATAAGTCCATAAACATTGATTTAATATTCTGTACCATTTATTCTAAATGTGTTTTTACCATTTTAATCAAAACAAAACAAACAATGTTGATTAAACATGTAACAAACACAAACTAGACATAGTTTTAAGTGATTTTAAAAATAATCAATTAAATTGTCATGGACCAGAATTAAAACCAAATTTAAAACATGTCCAGACCTGTTATTTAATCTTTAAAAATCACTTACAAACATCCCAAAAACGTTTTTACATTTAATTTTGAAAACTAGTTGTTAAACTAGCAATTTACATGCCAACTAGCACCTAGTTTCATAATTAACATGTACCATCAGGTATAAATAATTAAAACCGACCATTACCAGCCCTAATAACATCTTAGGACAGTATATTAACATGTCATGTTAATTATAATACCTATCTAATCAATTAAAATCATTTTTACACCAAAACAATGCAAAAAACTCAAAACAGAAAATTTCAGATTTGCATGTTTTCATAATGACGATTTTTAATTAATTTTTTCATGCATCTAAAGCACTAAAATAAGCATGTTTAGGCTCTGATACCACTGATGGAATATGACATGGTATGAATGTGATGATAGCACAGCGAAAAAACAAAATTTTTATCATACATGCCATACAATTCCATGACAAGAATCGAAACATGCAATTTTAGAGTTTTAAACTTACAACTTTAGATGCCTTTAAAACTTGATTTTGATGATGACTAGAAACCAAGAAGGATATGTCCACCTTAGATCTTCACCACCAATGCCAAGGAACAGCCTTTATGCCACTCCCTCTATTCTCACACACACACTTGCAAAGATGGCTTAAAATCAAGAGTGCTAGCTCTATGATTGTGTATTCGGCAATGGGAATGATTTGAAGCCACAAGATCTGATCTTGTTCTTCCTTTAGGTTACTGTTTCAGCCCGAGAACACAAGAGAACAAGAAAGATTTCTTTCCCCTTGAGTATTTCGGCCAAGAGAGAAAAATAGCAAAACGGCATCCCCTTTTATTCATTTAATTCATTAATATATATCACTTAATTTAGGTCAAGTGTGAGTGCCAAAAATTAAGTGTTAATTTCAGCCTCCATCACTTCCTAATTAAGAGATATATCTTAATTTAAATTCTATTAGAATTTAAATTCAAATGGCATTAGTCATTTAATCAAAACAAACTTATTTATTTAAGGTGATAAGTTGCCGAATTCAACTAGTATTTTAGTTTGAATTTTGGCTACTTTAATTCCCTCTCAAGTATTATATTTTGATTAAATACAAATTAGAATTTAATACTCAATTAACTTAATTATACATAGATAATTAATCAATTGAAATTAAACCTAGCACATGCCAACAAATTTCTCTCGTGACCAACTGTTAACAGATTTGCCTAAAACAGCAAGCTGTTTTAGGCAAAAAGATAGTTCAATATATTTGCCTAAAACAGCAAAAAACTCGTTTCACATATTTGCCTAAAACAGCTAGCTGTTTTAGGCAAAATCGCACCTTGACAGTTTTGGCTGTTTTAGGCAAAAAAAACTGTTTTTACAGATTTGCTGTTTTAGGCAAAAATTTGTTTACCCATTTTATGCATTAATTTGACTTTAAATAAAAGTCCAAATTAATTCCCAATACACAATTTAAATATTTTAAGCCCAATGCTTTGTGTGCGATCCTATAGGTCCATTTAATGTTGGCAATGAATTAATAAATTAATTCAAAGGCTATATATATTCTCTAGCAAGATATTATAGCATTCCAAATTAAATGAAAATGCATATGGCAGTTAGTGACCTAATGCAATTTTGCATAGTCCCTTACCCATAAATATCAGAATTAATATAAGGCATGGAACCAGTCATCCTTATATATATTAATTCCTTTCTTGATATTCCAGTGACACTGAACTCTCAGATAAATAATGATTACTCATTATTTCATCTCGGTATTGCCATACACTTCTCAGTTCACTGATCAAGTGGCCGATGATATTTTCTCTCATATCGAGAGGGGTAATCCCTTCACTTCTCTCATGCTCTCTAACATGAATCAATGCATACCCAATCATACCCGTACTTGTCACTCTGTTACGAGAACGTTAGGTGTATGTCAAAGTACACAGTAATTCATAAAGAGTTTCATAGAGATTTCAGGTCTAAGAACTCCGATACAAAACTTGCATATGAGAAACAATTATGACTTGTACCATGTAGTGTTCTCATGAGTGGATCTAATCCAGATACCGTGTTCTAAACATGTATCTATGATCTCTGATTGACACTCTTGTCTTTATGATCCGTAAGACAGAACTCAACTTATCAGAGAGAGCATACTAGTCTTAATTCATTTGTTATTCCCATAACAATGACTGACTAGGGATATTTAGAATGAAGTCTCATTTGTTTCAAGGTCTTACAACCATGTGCCTCACACATGATAACTTAAACTGAAACAACATTCTTGGATAGTTCTATCAATTGATATGCACAGGAATACAATAGATAAAACAAATGCCTCATTTTATTAATTTCAAGTGTTTCTTTACAATGCATTGGGGCTAGGGCTTACACTAACACTGGTTTCAATAAAAGAGAAAGCAGGGAAAGTCCAATGGCATGAGCAGTCAGGGTAAGAAATCCTGGGGATCTCTAGCACCTCTGAGCCACACACCAATTGCTACAGGCCATGGTCAGGGTGGTGTACCTCGTAGTAAGGCATCGACTGCATCAGTAGCAAGCACATCCTGAGATAGAAATAGTGGTACAGTAGTGGCATGTGTTCATTGTGGTAAAGTTCATCCTGGGGAATATCGATACCTGATTGGGGCTTGCTTTAGGTGTGGTTTGAAAGACCATCAGACTAGAGATTATCCTTTAAGGTAAACTGCTTCAGCTATATCTCTAGCACATGGTTTTGGATCTTCTGCATCGATAGGTTATAGTAGGGGATCTTCCCCCATCACTTTAGCATCTAGACCAGTTGGATAGTCATCTCAGGGTCAGAGATGTGCTATAAGTTTGACTTATGAAGTTAGGGCTAGAGAAGATGAGGATGCTCCGAATGTGATAATAAGTAAATTCCTATTATAGTTTGATTCAATGGATGCTCTTATTGATCCTAGTTCTACTCATTCATATATTAATACTGAGTTAACAAGGGGCAAAAGGATGAAAGATGCATGTTTCGACCAGGATATTCTTATGAGTAATCCTTTAGGGCATAGTGTTATAGTGAATAAAGTGTACAGAGAGTGCCATATTAGTGCTCAAGGTCATCCTTTGATGTTATCATAGCATTTGTTCAAGTTAAATACCAATGAAAAGAAATTAACAGAGCTACCAGGACAACAGAGCTTTATATCCCCATTTTTAAATAAAGGGAATGTTCAATGAATAAAAAAAGAACAAATAAAATAATTGAATGACATTCTCAAATCCAGTTTTCAAGACATTGGTATCTACATGAAAGGTTTCCTATGAAAACACATGCATATACAATATGATAATAGTTGTTTTCATATTTATATGAATTTAAAAATAAAATTGATATACAAAAAATGTAGCAAAAATAAATTATTATGCTAAGGGTGAATTGTGAAATCTTATGGGAGTTGCCACTGCAATGAAGTAAAAGTAAGAAATGGGAATGTTTATAATTAAATTCTAGTCCAATCCATATAAACATTTTATAATCCAAAATCCAATTGAGCCGTGAACTCTTTTATTTTATTTTAAATTGGTTAGTTAGGGTTATTTGGATTGAACAGATTATGTTGCTAACTACAATTTGCACTTTATTATATATATATATATATACACATACATACACACACATACATATTAAGATATAAAATTCAAGAATTAAATTAATGGAGTTAAACATACTAAAAAGTAATGAAAATAGCATTGCAGATGCTTTAAAGAAAAGAGATGAAGAAAACATGATAAAGAACAAAGCAGATAAAAAATATATTAAGTAATTTATACACGGTAATCAGATAAGTCAAATCTCAATATAACACACACCATCAAAATTTGTAAAAGCAAGGGAAAGATTTGCTAGAAAGAATTCATCTTGCTTTAACTGCAGCCATATAAATATCAATTTTAGCTTATCAAAGGAATGTCAAGGAAATCTGCCATCAATAATGACAATCATTGAACGATGATTATAATTAAGAAAATCATTAAAATTAATAATGATGGTAATAAATGTTCCATTACCATTGGGAGTCCAAGAAGACAAATTTCCTTTTCCCTGATCACATTTGCTAACTCTAGGTAGCCTACTGATGGAGACCAATAATTAACACAGATATAAAAAAAAGAAGAGATAGAACTCATCAAATAATGGAATGGTATTAATGAAAGAGGCAGATTACAATAATGGCTTAGTATCTACAATAGTTCTTACAACCTAGGAAATAAGAGACTAATGGAAAGACAATAAGGAAAAATAGGACATAGCCTTTAAGAGTAGGAGCTGCTGCCTTTATTTTCTCCTCTCCCTTTCACAACACCTTGATAACCATAAAAAAATGATACTTTCCTCCCTTTTCTTTTTAGCCCCTTGCCTTTTTATTCCCTCTCTCCTTCTTATGCCTCCCCTTGCATAACTAACTCTGCCAGCTCAGCCACAACATCCTTCTAAGCAGCTTTCTCCCTTCTTGTGTAAACTTCCATATCCTGGGCCTTGGATCATCCTTTCTTGCTTCATGGGCTAGCCATTCTCTATCATTGTTGTTAGGGTGAAGATAAATCTTATCCTCAAGATAACCACTCGCCTTATAGTTTACTTGTGCAATTTTACTTCCCTTGACTGACAGGTTCTTTATAAAATCAAATAAAATGTTCTTGACATTCTCTAAGGTTGCAAGGTAGGGACAACCAATAGTTCATTTCAAGATTGATGTTCAGGTGAGGAGCAGAATCCCATTTTGGCTCAAGATCCTTGTTCCATAGCCTCTACAAGTTGGCCACCTGAGTCCCACGGTATGAGCAAGAAATAAACAAATGCCAACCAAACTTGAACAGGGGCTCAATCAAGGATGGACCTTTATCAAATTGAAAATATTTTATCCTCTCAACTGTTGCAAGTGCATCATTATTTTTTCCTTTGCCATGCAAGTAATTTTCACCATTCATTAGAGTGCTACTTCTATAGAGCTGGAATGAGATATGGTTAAAGAGATTTTGATAGTCATCTATAAAACATGCATCAAGATCAGAATATGACAAATTTACAATTGATTGCAATACATGGAGAGACTCGAAAGTAAGATTTTTCTTTGAATTTTAAGGCTTAGTGAATGGATTTGCAAATGTTGATGAAGCCACCAAATGAAACATAGCCCAATCTAAACCTTCATCCTTCAACATCTTATTGTCCATAACTAATATCTTGACTAAGCCATCACTAATTTGTATATTGAGAACATTAGAAAATTGAATTCCCTTTGTAAGATCAACTCTTATTTTTTATGGAGTCTTTTTTTTAGAATAGCTCCCCTCCATTATAATCTGATCAAAACTATTTATGTAATAGTGATAATTTAGTTTGCTATCTAGAGACACATTAAAGACTAGGGACCTTGGTTTGTTTTCAGAAAGCTTTAATATAATTCCTTGATCAAGGTTATAGGCAAAATGCTCCCTAGTAAATTCTACATTATCCACGGACTACTTTACTTTTGTTGTAGCAGCATTTGACTCTAGCTCTCTGATAGAGATCAGCTGGCCTTTAACCCCTACTTGGAGAAGATTTTTTTATAGTCATCCTTATCTCTTTAGCCTATTTCTTCCTTTTCCTTAGACGAACCACTATATCATCTCTCTCTCAAATTTCTTTAAGCTTTCTCTCTCTTTCTCACCAAATTCAAGCATCCCGAGAGTGGTTCTACCTCTCTATAAGATTCATTAAGTCTCTACGTTTTTATTAAAGTGAGAAAAGTGGGAGAAAATAAAGAGTACAGTGAAAGAGGTGAAATTGAGGCAAGTGAAATTCAAGGTTTTTATTTGTTTTAAAGGTGCTTATAGATGTGTTTAAGTGTATAAAATCCATTTATGAAGTCAATTTGAGCATAAGAGATCAAAATCATAGAGTTTTTTCATGATAAAGAATCTGGCCCTTGTAGGTTCTCAAGGTGAAGGATAAGCTTATAAGGAAAAAGGAAAAAAAAAAGAAGTCTAGGGAAGCCAAAGTAAGTGAGAAAGGTTAGTGATTATAAAATCTATCAATTTCCTTCAATTGGTAAGGTGGACAACTTCACTTGGACGAATGGTACCCTAGTATAAATTAGTGTGTATTTTGTGTATTTTTAATATTTAATGCCTTAAAATGAATGTAGATATGAAATTTAATGTCTATAAATTAATTTGGAATTTATAAAATTAATATGAATAATTTTGACAATGAATTTGAATTGTGTCTAAAGTGAAATTGTTGAATTATGGTGAAATAATTCATAATATGAGTGACAATGATGAATTATAGTGAAATAATTCATAATATGAAGGACAATGATGAATTATAGTGAGATAATTCATAAAATGTGTAAAAGTGATGAAAGAATTGAATGTAAAGTGTATTGAAATGGAAAAGCAAGTGAAATGTTAGAAATGTGAAAAGTGTTTCTAAAATAAATAATGGATGTTGCCCTTAGTAATGGTTAGGCGGTTAAAATTTAGTTTAGGATATGATTGGCTAGCTATGGTGACACCTATATCGTGGGGTAAGTCATGGCGACTTACTTTGCTTTGGTAGGATCGTAATGATCTCCCATAGTTTTTGTTCTGACTATTTCGATCTGATCTGAGGTGGATTGATCCTTTAAGATCATCCCTTATTGTATTATTGTGGGATTGTGTGGGGTCGACATCATGTATATCCAATCTGTAAATTTTTATCGGGATTGTACTAAGGGTATAATGGTAATAATGCGTTAAAAATGTAAAATATGAAGTGAAAATGAAGTTTAGAGTGAAAATGACCTAATTGAAAGAAAATGAAAAGTTTAGGGGCAAATTAGTAATTTCCCTAAATGACAAGTTTAGTGAGTAAAAATGGAAAAGTATTGAATAAAAGGGTAAAATGGTAAAAAATAGTGAATAAATAACCTAAAAAGAAACTTTTGAAAGTTTGAAGGACTAAAATGTAATTTGAAATGAAAACATTAAAATGATGACTAATCGATAAATTGTATGCCATTTAATGAATTTAGAATGAAAATAAATGAAATAGTGGCAAAATTGTAATTAAAGAGTAAAAATGGTAATTCTATAATTAATTGAAAAATTAAGGATTAAATTGAAAGTTTACCATAGTAGTGGTAATTAATAGTGTGAAATGCTAAATGAAATGATAATTGCATTTGTTTAACTGAATAAGAAATTTGTATGATTAATGCAATTGTACATGCATAAGAAATTCTTTGATTTATTATCACCGCTAAGCATATTTAATGCTTAGTACATAGTGTTATTACATGTAGGTTCCGAAGACTGAGTGGAGCAAGGTACACAGTGGAGCCTAAGTTTTGAAGAAGAAAGATTAGTTAGAAATTATTTTGGTATGGCATTTATATATTTAGCCAAATTTTGAAGTAAAGGATTATATTGTATTTGAATAGTATATTGTTGTATATGTAAATATGAATTATGACAGAAATAGGAATTGAATATGTATGAATGTATATATACTGTTATAAATGGTTGCGCCCCTAAGGAGCTGTGGAAATTATCTGCTTTTCACGTTGGATAGACAAGTTTTTAAGTTGTTATATTACCAAAATTTTTTTTAAGGGATAGTAATTTGAATAGCTATAGGTCATTGGCAAGTTTTTAATTGTCACCAATATTGATTGGAAAGGACTTGCAATTAATGGATAATGATTTTGGATCAATATAAGATTTTAGAAAAAAAAATTTCTAGCTAATCGCTTAAATCAGTCCGACTATGTTAGCAAGGATTTTATAGAGAGAGAATTAAACTATAATTTATAAATAAATATGATATAAAATAAAATTTAATTAACAATGGATAATGGGTTTATATCCGGTTGGATTGAGTTTCAGGTATTTTCCGATAGATTTTTGGAATATGACTTAAAATTTTTCATGTCATTCAAATTTTTTTTTGGATTTAGGTCATTATTTTTAGGCAAGTTCGAATTGGATAAAAAAATTACCAAGTCTAGTTGCAATATTTGTTCTTAAGTACATTATTATTCTCTTCATCAAATCACTAATTTCATGGTATTTTATAAAGATGTAGAAAGTATAGCCCAAAAACTATACTATTCATTTTGAAAAGTACTATTCTTAGTATATATAGAATGTATTATTCACAAAGTCAAAATTTTTAGAGTGTTACATTTTCTCCTAGGTTTGAGATGTTGTGATTTAATGAGAGAAAAATCAAGAGAATATGATTGAGTAGTTATGGCAACACAAAATGATAGATGAGTGCAAGTAGTAAAATAGCTGCAGATTAAGGCATGAAGTGAAGAAAGATTAAGAAAAAGCAAAAAATAGAAATATTAAAGTACAATATACATTATATGCCACTAGATTATTGTTTTCATTTCATTAAGACTCATATGTTAAATTTTGATATGCAATTATATTTGTGCTCTCTGTAGCTTCTAGTTTGTCCTAGTGACATGTTCTATTCTTTTCTCGATAGAGATTTATAGAGGATAATCTTGCTCAACTTAACATTCAAGAAAATGAAGAGGTTGCATGGCACTTTAAAGATACGAAAGAGGAAAGAAAAGATCAATTTTCTCTTTGTTTAGTTGGTCAAATTTTTATAGGAGATGTCATAAATTTTGAGCATATGAGAAATATAATGGCAGACTAATGGTATTCGCTTGGAGGAGTTAATATCCCACGGGTAGGGGAAAGCCGATTTTGATTTTGCTTCTTATATGAATACAATCTGGTCCGCATTCTAATAGGATTACCATGGACACTCAATCAACAACTTTTGTTAACCCACAAGTTGTAATGTGATGAAGATCTAGTACAATACCTCTAAATAGATGTGATGAGTTTTAAATTCAAGTTCATGAGTTACCCTCATGTTTTATGACAAATATAATGGCTAGTAAGTTTGGAAATTTAATTGGTGAATTTTTGGAATATGATGTAAAGATTATTTGTGGGAGAACTGATTAGTTTATATGAATACGTGTTCAAATTGGTGTCCAAAAGCTATTGATGCGCTACAAGAAAATTATTAAATGGGATGGGTCTAAACACTTAGTGAAGTTCAGATATGAAAGGCTAATGGTATTTTGTTATCTTTGTGGTCCACTAGGGCATGTGGATAGTTGTTGATTCTAGGAACATGACCAAATGGTTTACAACTTCCTCTACAATGGAGCAACTCAATCAAGATGTTGCCTCACCATAATGCTGCCATTGTTAGCAGTTGGTTATGGGATGAGGGGGGGTGCTTTTCTTCCTAGATTTGAGGCTAATTTGAAGGAAAGATATGACATTCTGGGTAAGCAAATTACCTTGAACTTGAAAACTCATAATGTGGGAAGGAAGATAAAGAATGTAACTTAGGGAATCCCATATTTGGAGGGAATATTAACAAAATGGAACTTGATTAAGGGGCTATAAGAAATGGAAATAGAGTAAACTTATTTGAAGACACACCTATGGGCTTTGAAAAAGGTAAAAAAAGGCCCAAAAATTTTCAAAACCAGGCCATATTAGTTTCTATGTATTCAGATTCTAGTAGGGCCACTTCACGATGATTAAGTCTCATGACCCAGCTTTATCAGCAGGCCTTGCTAAGTAGGCCAGCCGGGCGTAATGAAAATATTGAGCTGGAATCGTCAAGGTTTGGGTAACCCTTGAACAATTAGAGTTTTGAAGGACATAATTCTTCATCATAAGCTCAATATAGTTTTTTTAATGGAGACTTTGGTTTATAAGAATAAGATTGAGGACATTAGAGCTGCTGTGAGTTTTTATGGATGTATTGTAGTGGATAGATTAGGGCGGGGTGGTGGATTTGCATTTATTTGTGCCAATTTTATTAAAGTCTATGTTAATAATTTCAATCAAAATTTCATCAATCTAGCCATTTCTAAAGCTAATGATTTGCAGTGGGTTTTAACAGGATTCTATGGCTTTTTGAAGAGATCTTGACAAAGGGATTCCTAGCAGTTGCTTCGGTAGTTGAATATGGAGAGGCTTTCTTTGGAGCCGTGGCTAGTGGTAGGGGATTTCAATGATCTACTAGATTCTTTAGAAAAATTAGGTGGGGTTCTCCATCCTAATTATCTCATTGAGAGGTTCATATCTACCGTCGAAGATTGCAAGCTCATCGATCTTCTTTCATTAGGTTAAAATTTTACTTAGGTCAGATTCTATTCACCCAATAATTGGGTTAGAGAAAGATTGGACAGAGGTATGGGAAATCCATCTTTTTTCACTTCTTTTCCCAAATGCTTCCTATATACTATAGTAGCACCTATGTCAGATCACTCTCCTATTTTGATCGACTTACACTACAAGAAAAATGTCCTTTAATGAAGGAAAATTCGATCATTAAAAGTCAAAATCCGATCATCAAAGACCTATAACAATCAAAAAACCCAATCGTTAACCGGTTGGTAAAAGCCCCATCGTTAAAAGTATAGAATTCAATCTTTAATACCTTTAATGATCGAAAAGATTTCGATCGTTAAATGATGATTTTTAGATGTTGAATTTTCCCTTCGCTGATTACATTCATTTTCAATGAGGAGAATTTTGATCATTAAAGATTCCTTTTACTAATTTTTCCTTTGTTGATTGTGTTCACTTTCAACGAGAAAAATTTCGATCATTAAAAATTCCTTTTAACGATCAAATTTTCCCTTCATTGATTGTATTCACTTTCAACAAAGGGATTTTCAATCTCTAATATCAAATTTTAAAAGTAATTAAAATATGATTAGAAATTCATTCCATTGGTCAATAGGAACAATTTTATTTGAATATATTACCAACATATATCATTCACATATATATGCATTTGAAAATATAATAAATATGGTCATTTGATAGATAAAAAAAAGTTACAAAATATTCTTATGTTTTTAAATTGTATAGTTGATACAAAATCAAACTTATGAGTGACAAAATTAAGATAACTACATGACTACATACAAAATAAATATTTTTGTATTTACTTTTTACATTAAGTAATAGACCTAAGATATTTAACAAATTACTGGAGTTGGAGTAGAAAAGGAAAGATATCAAACTGCAAAATAAATACAAGCATAGTAAGAAATTTTTAAATGAAATAAGAAACATGTGTAGGAAACTATTACTATAAATATAAGCACAGATAAGATGCTCACAACAGACACCTTTTACTGCCTATACTTTACATGTATAGCAATCAGAGGACACCCTTTAGTGTTCAATTGCAGGTCTTGTGGTGCCATAACCATGTTTTTAATATCTGAAGCCTTGTATGAGTTGTGTTAAGATATCAAATAGTCTTAAGAAATAAAAAAATAAAAAAAAATTAAATTAACATCAAATCCCACCTAAGAAGAAATCAATCCTACATTTGCAAATTTTTTATCAGTGAAATAAGCAATCCTTTGCATTTTCATAAATTTTGTGCATTTCCAATTTTATTTTAAACTTTTTAAATTACAACAGAAAAATATTCTGTCAATTCATCTATTTACAAAATGGGCGTCTAGGAAACAATACTAATGTGTGTCATAAGAAAAACCAATAAAGATGGAAGATTCTATAGCTAGCTAGTGATAAAAAGATAATTACTGCACTGATAAGTCGGTTATCATAGCATTTTTTCAGGTTATATACCAAAGAAAAGAAATTAACAGAGCTACCAAGACAACAGAGCTCTATATCCCCATTTTTAAATAAAAGGAATGTTCAATGAATAAAAAAAGAACAAATAAAATAATTGAATGACATTCTCACATCTAGTTTTCAAAACATTGGTATCAACATGAAAGGTTTCCTATGAAAACACATGCATATACAGTATGATAATAGTTATTTTCATATTTATATGAATTTAAAAATAAAATTGATATACAAAAAAAATGTAGCAAAAAGAAATTATTATGCTAAGGGTGAATTGTTAAATCTTATAGGAGTTGCCACTGTAGTGAAGTCAAAGTAAGAAATGGGAATGTTTATAATTAAATTCTAGTCCAATCCACCTAAACATTATATAATCCAAAATCCAATCTGGCCATGAACTCTTTTAATTTATTTTAAATGGGTTAGTTTGGGTTATTTGGATTGAATAGATTATGTTGATAAGCACAATTTACACTTTATCACATAATATATATATATATATATATATATATATATATATATATATATATATATATATATATATATATATATATATATATATTTGTATACACATATTAAGATATAAAATTCAATAATAAAATTAATAGAGTTAAACATATTAAAAATAATGAAAATAGCATTGCAAATGCTTTAAAGAAAAGAGATGAAGAAAACTTGATAAAGAACAAAGCAGATAACAAATATGTTAAGTCATTTATACAGGGTAATCAAGATAAGTCAAACCTCAATATAACATACAACATCAAGATTTATAGAAGTAAGGGAAAATATTGCTATAAAGAATTCGTCTTGCTATAACTACAGCCACATATATATCAATCTCAGCTTATCAAAGGAATGTCAAGGAAATCTGCCATCAATAATAACAATCATTGCATGATGATTATATTTAAGAAAATCATTGAAATTAATAATGATGGTAATAAATGTTCCATAACCATTGGGAGTCAAAGAAGACAAATTTATGTTTCTTTGATCACATTTGCTAACTCTAGGTAACCTACTGATGGAGACCAATAATTAACACACACATAAAATAAACAAGAAGAGATAAAACTCCTTAAATAAAGGAATGGTATTAATGAAAGAGGCAGAATAAAATAATGGCTTAGTATCTGCAATAGTTCTTACAATCTAGGAAATAAGAGATTAATGGAAAGAAAATAAGGAAAAATAGGACACAGCCTTCAAGAGCAGGAGCTGCTACCTTTATTTTCTCCTTTCCCTTTCATAGCACCTTGCTAACCATAAAAAAGTGATACTTTCCTCCCTTTTCTTTTCAGCCCCTTGCCTTTTTATTCCCTCTCTCCTTCTTATGCTTCCCCTTGCATAACTAACTCTGCTAGCTCAGCCACAACATCCTTCTTAGCAGCTTTCTCCCTTCTTGTGTAAACTTCCATATCCTGGGCCTTGGATAATCCTTTTTTGCTTCATGGACTAGCTATTCTCTATCATTGCTGTTGGGGTGAAGATAAATCTTGTCCTCAAGATAACCACTCGCCTTGTAGTTTACTTGTACAATTTTACTTCCCTTCATCAAATAAAAGGTTTTTGACATTCTCTAAGGTTGCAAGGTAGGGATAACCAATAGTTCATTTCAAGATTGATGTTCATGTGAGGAGCAAAATCCCATTTTTGCTCAAGATTTTTGTTCCATAGCCCCTGCAGGTTGGCCACCTGAGTCCCATGGTATGAGCAAGAAATAAGCAAATACCAACCAAACTAGAATAGAGGTTCAACCAAGGATGGACCTTTATCAAATTGAAAATATTTTATCCTTTCAACTATTGCAAGTGCATCATTATTTTTCGCTTCGCCATGCAAGTAATTTTCACCATTCATTAGAGTACTGCTTCTATAGAGCTGGAATGAGATATGGTTAAATAGATTTTGATAGTCATATATAAAACATGCATCAAAATCAGAATATGACAAATTTACAATTGATTGCAATGCATGGAGGGATTCGAAAGTAGAATTTTTCTTTGAATTTGAAGGCTTAGTGAATGGATTTACAAATGTTGATGAAGCTGCCAACAGAAACATAGCCCAATCTAAACCTTCAACCTTCAACATCTTATCGTCCATAACATGTATCTTGACTAAGCCATCACTAATCTGTATATTGAGAACAGTAGAAAACTAAATTCCCTTTATATGATCAACTCTTATTTTCGATGGAGTCCTTTTATCATAACAACTTCCCTCCATTATAATCTGATCGAAACTATTTATGTAACAGTGATAATTTAGTTTTCTATCTAGAGACATATTAAAGACTAGAGACCTTGGTTTGCTTTCAGAAAGCTTTATTGCAATTACTTGATCAGGGTTAGAGGCAAAATGCTCTCTAGTAAATTCTACATTATCCACAGCATTCGACTCTAGCTCTCTGATAGAGATCAACTAGCCTTTAACCCCTACTTGGAATGAATTGCTAGTCCTTTAGGTTGCGGTATATACATATGTATGTATGTACATGTTTATATGTATGTATATATACACACACACACACACACACACACACACACATCACTACAAAAAAACTACCAATTAGTGATGGCAATTTCCATCGTTAATTATCAAAATTTCGTCACTAAAACAAATTAGTGACGACGCGATGAATAGTTGCTAATAGCCCAGTCGCTAATATATTAGCAACAGAATCCCAAATCAGTCGCTAATTTGGCGACGAAAAATTTCGTCGCTAATTTGCTTGAGTTGTCACTAAATTATTTTCATAATTAGTCGTCGGTATTATAATAATAATTTTTAGCGACTACATTTTTCATAGCTAATTTTTTATTTATTGTA
>JBBPFJ010001287.1:0-16952 GCA_037975025.1 Excoecaria agallocha | reverse complement strand
ACTTATTTTTCATTGTTACTCTATTTAACTGTCTGTAATCTATGCACATTCTCATAGACCCATCCTTTTTCTTTACAAATAAAATTGTTGCACCCCAAGGTGATACACTAGGCCTAATGAAGCCTTTGTCAAGCAACTCCTGTAACTGAACCTTTAGTTCCTTTAATTCCAAAGGAGCCATTCTGTATGGTGCCTTCAAAATAGGAGCTGTACTAGGTAGAATTTCTATAGACAACTCAACATCCCTTTCAGGTGGAAGACTAGGTAAGCCTTTAGGGAACACATCAGGAAATTCTTTAACCACTGGAATCTCTTAGAGATTCACATTCTCTTTTCTTGAATCAAGCACAAGTGCTAAGAAAGCTTCACACCCTTTTCTAAGAAATCGCTTAGCTTGCATAACTGTTATTACATTAGCTAATGGTTTAGATCGAATGCCCTAAACTAAAGTTTCTTTACAATCAACACCAATAAGAGTTACAGTTTTAGCTTCATAATTAATCACTGTATGATGTCTAGACAGCCAATCCATACGCAGTATAATATCAAACTCCTAAAAAGGTAATTAAATAAGATCAGCAAGGAATTCTTTCCCTTGAATTACAATAGGACACTATTTATACACTCTATTAACAACAATACTGTGACCCAAAGGGTTGGTTACACATATATCATATTCCAGTTCATGAACAGTAGACTCATTTCTACCCATATCCCCAGTGCAAACATAAGAATGAGTGAAACCAGGATCAATCAGTGCATGCATGTCAGAATCAAAGAGAGAGAAAATACCAGCTATGACTTCTGGAGCACTCTAATCCTCTCGAGCTTTCATTGCATAAGCCTGAATAGGAACAACTGGAGCTATGGGTCTGTTAACTAATTCAGAAATGTTCCTGGATTGGGATCCCTGATGACTCGATCCCCCACGTCCTCTTCCTCTGCCTTTACCCAAAAATGGTGCATTGAAAGCTCCTCTACTGCCCTACTGCCCAACACCCTACTCCCTCTTCGAAGGATAGTTTTCCATGAAGTGATCAATACCACCACACCTGAAACATGCCCCAGTCAATTTCCTGCAATTATCCCAATGTTGCCTAGTACAATGGGGACACACTGGAGGTTGCCCCCCACTCTGTTTCCCTGAAGCTTCCTTTCCCTGCTTAGACACTGCATATGATTCTTGTATCCTGTCCCTTTTTGCAGAACTATAGCCAGACTCAGCTAGCTGATTTCCTTGAGCTCCTCTAGCTCTCTTTCCAGTGGAAGATCCACTTTGGGACCCACTCTTTCTCTATTCTCTCTCCCTTTTTGCTATTTCATTCTTTTCAACTCGCAAGGCTGCTGTAACCAGTTGAGTGAAGTTAACCATATGCAAAGATGTAGATCCAATTAACTTCTCTCTGATATGATCATTTAACCCATCTTCAAACTGTCTACATTTAAAAGCATCAGTTAACATCTCATCTGGAACATATTTGCATAGGTGACTGAATTCTTTCTCATACTTAGCGACAAACATAACTCTCTGCTTCAAGTTGAGAAATTACTTTAACTTCTCTTGCTTGTATGCCTCAATAATATACTTTTTTCTGAATTCAGCTGTGAAAAATTCCCATGCAAGGGGATCTGGTAATTGGGGTTGCTTTAACACCAACTTCCACCAATCATAGGCTGCTCCCTGTAATAAGGACACAGCACAGGATGCCTTATAACCTACTGGATAGTGAATTTCATCAAAAATTCTCTCTAGCCTTTTCAGCCAAAATTCAGCTTCCTCAGACTGTTCCAGATTAGTGCCTAAAAATTCTTCGGCACCATGCTTCCTGATTTCAGATATTGGAGCTTTAGGTGTTGTCATCCTTTAAAGAATTTAAGCCATATCCTGTGATATCTTTAACAATGCTTCTGCAGGAATGGCTGCCAAGACCTCATTTGGATTGGATGATTAAGATCCAAGATTGAAAGGATTGGTTCTAACCGTCTTGTTACTTTCAGTCGATTCCTCAAAAGCATCTCTAGAGCTCTCCATCTTCAATCTATAAGAAAACAGGGACTTCTGCATCAAGCCAACAAAACACTATATCCTACTATAGAATCCTAGGTTCATTTTTACCTAGAAAAGGCTAAACCTAGGCTCTGATACCACAAATTGTAGCACCCTCTATACAGATACCCTATTTGACTCATAATTTAAATATTATTAATCATGCTTATACAAAATATTCGCTTAACCATCATATTACCATTAATCATGTCATATTGTTTCATATACCTATGTACATGCTACAAGTCTATTCCTATTTTGCATTTCATACTTAATATCATGCATACTGTTATGAACCTAAGCACAATTTCTATGGACAAACCAACAATATGATCCACAATAACGATCTTTAGTAAGATAAACTTTAACTGATTAATTATGATCATTACTATAAATAAAGTTTAGCTTGCCTTAGTTTTATCAGTGGATAACGGGAACTGTCGATACACTTCTGTATCAAAATGGAGAATATCCGAAAATATCGGATCTATAGACCCAAACAGGGCCAAATTATACTTTAGACCGTCAAACAGACCCAAACAGGGTCGCCTAACAACCAAACGGGGCTGTTCATGATCCGAACGGGATCAAACATACTTTAGACCTAATTGGGCCAAACTATGGCAGCTGCAATTTTCCCTATAGGCGTCTATCTATCCACATCTGAACTCTATTACAGGCATAACTATATTCATGTTCAATTCACATATCAAGACTATATTCATAGTATATTATTTGCACATATACAAAGTCTTGTAAAACTATAAGTTCTCTGGTGCATAGACAGATATATGCACATTTCATATAACAAGTTATACATCTAGCTCATCCAATCTGTGTGACTATAAAATTTGCATCATGACATATAGGCATGACATATAATCATCACATCATATACTTGAACATGTTCTCATTAAGCATCTCACATGTTCATAGTCATGCTAAAACATTTTCTATCTCATAGGGCAATTACATGCTCATACACTCATATACATAATCATAAAGGTACATATCTATAGGTACATTCGCATATAGTAGGCTTATTCTTATAAGCATGTTTATCAATATGTATACCTTTATCATTATTCAAATCATGTGTTATACATATATCGACATGTTTCCATATAGGCATATACATATGACATGGTCATACTATTATATTTCCTATTTCATAGCATAGGTAGATGTCAAAATATGCACTATCTCATCATAGGATTACATATGTATACATAAATTTTGCATATGACAATCATGTATAAATCTATTTTCATATATAGGTTAGATTTTTTTATCACTAATCTTTATCTATGTACACATATGAAGGTATATGTATGCATATGATCCTTCATTGATAGTCATATTACATGCCCTATCCAATTTATTTTGCAATCACATAAACACCTATTTATCTCAATTAATTAAAAGTCATAAGATAAAGTATAACAAAAATCTGCACAGGGCAGCATTTTGGACTCAACTTGTGAGCCATATTTGAAATTGAAGATGTAATTTTTAGGAAAAATGACTTCTACAATCTTATTCCCCTATTTGTCTAGTTTCCAGAGCATCAAAATTCACCTTATTATAAGACCTATAGCTCGAGATATTTGGAAAATACTATAGGCTGTTCATAGAACCAAAATAGTGTGTGCTGTCACTTAGAAAAATTCATAACGTATAATTAAGAGAGATTTAGACCAACATTTCTTCATAAAAGTTATACTTTCATGTCTCTAGTTTTACCAGATTTTATTTTGTAGCATTTTAACATCTCTACAAAAAGTTATGCCCATTTTTGTAAACTCTGTTTCTATGAGCAGTCCAGAGGACTAGTCCGGAATCAACCCTAAATTCTATATACTTAGAGATAGATTTAATATTAGGTTTCTCATTAAGAATTGTATATATAGAAGTTATTTTCCATAGAAATTAACTTTGCATCATTCTGATCATTGTACACAAAGTTATCCTAATTTAGTCACCTACTGTTCTAGAATCTACATTAACAGTTCACTTGATATTTCAATAAATTATAGAAATTAGTTGGAGGCATAATCAAAGCCCAGTCCCTTCCACAATTTTTTAGGTTTATGTCTCATTTAACTATAGAATTTTTAATTAATTCATTTTGAGGTCTCTAACTCAATTTACACTAGAATTTCCATTACTAGGTCAAAGGAAACCTATTAAGGTTTCAAATGCAATTTTACCTCACATTCTCAACAAATCATTCAAAACTCAAGTCCAACTCATCATGTTCCAGCAGATAATTACATGTAACTTGAAGATTCCTAAATTCCCATACCTTGGCCGAAAAACCCTATGTCTTCAACCCCTTGCAATTTTCTTTCCTTTACTCTTTCTACCCTACTCTTCTCCTTCACAAACATCATCATCATTCAATTAAAATTTCCAGCACCTTATTCAAAAATTACCTCCACCAAAATGAGTAAAAGAAGAAGAATAAATTCAAATGATTAATTACCTTTAATTTGTTGCACATATACTTTTTGATTAAATCTCATGCATGCAAGGATTAGGAAGAGAGAATTGAGAGATGAGAGAAGAAGCAAAATTTGAAATTATCGTCCCTATGCCATCCCACTCTCATCGCCAACCAACCATTTCATTTTTCTCTCCCACGTGCAAGAGTTAAGCCTTTATAAAGGGGTAAAAAAGTTCTCTTTTGGTCCCCCTAAAAATTGCATGTATCACACTTACCTATTTATTCTTTGCATGTTAATCTTCAACCCCTCCTTTTAATTCTTTTCATACATTGACCTATCAATTAATTCCACCTTTTAAATTGACCTCTGAATATATGCTTCTATCCACATTGGACCCCTAAATTTCCGAAATTACAAAATTACCCCAAATTAATACATTTTTACTTCAATGGCACCCTCAATTAATATTTAACCATACTCTTAAATTTTATTTTCATGCAATTAAAATAATAACATAATAATTTATCCCCTTGACCCATAATTATATAAAATTCTCATTTAATTTAATCTTAATCAAATAAAAATCCCATTCAAAAATTTGCAATTTAAATTAGGGTCATGTTAGGGGCCTTACACGAGAATTCTAATGCAAATGGTTTTAATGTTGGTGGCTTACTAGAGAAATAGTAGTTCTAAAGTTATTTGGAATGGTAAGCTCACTGATAGTTTTACTTCTTATAGTGGGTTTGTCAAAGAGATCCTCTTTCCCCTTATCTTTTTGTCTTATGTATGGAGAGCCTTTCTCATGGTATTGATCAGGCTGTTGGAGAAGAAAATTGGAAACCAATTACTTTTGGGCATGGATGTTTGCCTCAATCCCATCTTTTCTTTGCAGACAATCTCATTTTCTTTGCTCAAACATTTGTGGAGCAAATCAATGTCATTAATGGTGTTTTAGAGGATTTTATTGTTGTTCAAGTCAGCATGAGGACAAAGAGAAATATGCTTTTTGTGTCTCTAAGAATGTCAGTTGTGAGGTGGCTATTACGTTAAGAAATATGTCTGGGTTCAGATTGCCTGATGATATTGGTTTTTATCTGGGCACTCCTGTCATTCATAGACGAGCTGGCATTAAATTCTATACTTATCTAGTTGAAAAAGTTAAAAGTAAGTTAACCAATTGGAAAGCTAAGAATCTTTCGATGGTAGGTAGGATCATCCTAGTCAAGTACGTCGTTTTGGCCACTCCTTCGTATGCTACCTAAACTGCAGTTCTGCTGAATTCAATATGTGAAGCTATAGAAAAGATTTGTCGAGATTTTATATGGGGGTCTTCTACAGATGAGAGAAAAGTTCACTTACTTAAATGGGCTAAGCTTTGTAAATAGATGATCAAGGGGGAGCGAGAATTAAGAGAGTTAAAACCTGCAATGAGGCATTCATACTCAAGATTGCATGGAGGCTTGTTTATGATGTAGAGGCTCTGTGGGTAAAAATCTTCAAAGTGAAATACAAGATTCATATGAGTTACTGGCCCACCAACCTTAATGTTACTTCAAGTTCGACTATATGAAGGAGTATTGTTCGTCTTTAGCCCTTTTTTAGTGCGAATATTTGTTGGTCTGTTAATAATGAGAGCTCGATCTCTTTCTGGTTTGACAAATAGGCTAAGGTTGGTCCTCTATATCTCTATGTTCCTTTGGAATTGAGAGACTTTAATGCCTGGCGCTACATTTCACATTTTACAGTTAAGGATATGTTTGCTCAGAATAGAGGCTGGAGAAGAGATGTGTTTGGGAGTTTTTTAAATGAAAATATCATAGACTTAATTGAGCTGTCATTGCCTCTTGATGATGTTTTAGGCATAGATACTTTAATTTGGCTTCCTTTAGTAAATGGAGCTTTTTCTCTTGACTCTGCATATGGTATGCTTCTTCAAGACAGTGGATCAGATTACAACATCAGATAGAAAGCTTATTGGAACTCGCTAGGTTTGCAGTGGATTAGAACGTTCCTTTAGCTTATGATGCATAATTGGTTTTTAACAAACGTTGAGAGGTTGTGTCATCATTTGTCCACCTTTGGTATTTGTCAAGTCTGCAATATGGAAGTGGAAACTATTCTCTACATGGTGCGGGATTGCTTAGGTGCTAAGTTTATTTCTTCTCTCTTGATTTTCTACCATGGTTAAAAGCCAATCTAAGTGCTAATGATTGCGTTTATTCCACCCCATGGTACTTGATTTTTAGTTATACGTGTTGGTGGTTTTGGAGATAGTGGAATGAAATGATCTTCAATGACAAGTCTATTAATTGGACTATTAAAAAGCATATTATTTTAACCGATGATGCAACATTCATGGCTGCTAAAGAGACTATAGCAGAGGTGAAGCGAAATTTAGGGGAGAGTTATGAGCTTTTTGTTGTGTGGACACTTGCTTCGCAGGACTGGGTGGTTCTTAACATTGATGGAGTGTTCCGTAAAGGAATATCTCAAGCTTCTGCAGGTGGCATTTTTAGAGATTTTATGGGTAGGTGGATTGGTGGATTCTCTTCTCTTGTAAGGGAAAAAAATGCTTACTTTGTTGAACTTTAGGCGGTGCTATTGGATTTGCAAGAGGCGTGGAAGAGTGGTTGGAGGAAGATCATGCTTCTAATAGATAACAAAAGTGTGGTAACTGCGTTCACTAGAGATACGACTCGTTCATCCTTTGCATAGTGCAGTGATCCTTCGCGTCTGTCAGTTGTTGCATCGATAATGGCAAGTGGAGGTCAAACATGTTTACAGAGAGGCAAATAGTGTTGTAGATTTTCTTGCTAATTGGGCTTTCAATCATGACCAATAGTTTGTTTGGCACTCAGAGCAACCAAGTGGCCTCAGCAATATCCCTGCTAATGATTTAATGGGAACTTTGTTTCATAGAATGGTTAGAATGTAGTAGGGTCTCGGTTTGTTTCTTTTTTCTTCATGTAAAAAATAATAATAATAATAATAATAATAAATAAATAAATAAATAAATAGATCAATTAGGATATCCTTATAAATGTTTTTTTAATCATTTTATTATTTAACTACTTAAATTTTATCGCCAAATTATTTAACATTTCTTACTAACTGCTAACCACTAGTCGTATATCTACTAATTGCCAATTTGCGACTGTTGGCCACTTATCGCGGTCGGCGAATTGCTTAACCAAACAAGCCAATTAATCTGAATTATGCAACGTGGGCACCTGAATTTTCTAATTTTTTCTTGAAATAATGTTGAATCACTTGAGGATTGACTGCATATGGAGATAGCATTTTCTGATTTTAAACATAAAAGTAGATTTGATATGAAAAGCTTGTCATGGAGATCCAATCATGTTTCCTGTTTGTAGGTTGCATGACATCAAAATATGCAAGCCTTGAAACACAAAGCCCCACGAATTTCTTTGGCTTATTGATGATGTATCATCATGAGGACCCTACCGCATATTACAATATTGACCAACATTAATTGCAAGATGAATATAATAACATGAAATAAAAATAACTTAAACAGTGAGAGGGAATAAGAGATTTCAAATTTGACCATCCGCATATAGAGTACTTTTAAACAGAGGTGATAAAAAAAAATGGAAAACATGATTAGCTGTAAGATCAATTTTTTTATTAGTTAATTTGATAAATTTAATTATGATTTTTAATTTTTATATTTTAAATTTTTTATTACAATTTAAATTTTTAAATATTAATTAATCATTAATACATAATTAATTTATTTATATATAATATATATTATATTTTTATTTTTATAATTTAAATTTTTTTTATTTTTTTCTATTTTTCTCTAAAACTTATATAAAATAATATTGTAAAATATATTTAAATTATATTTTTATTTTTGTACCTTAATTTTTATATTTTTTTATAAAATTTATATGATATTTTAAACTAAATTTATATTATATCTTTCTATTTAATTATATAGTTATATTTATATATAGTAATCGATTAAATTTTATATATGTTGTTTTTATAATATATAATAGCATTTAATTACATTTTTTATATTTTAAAGTTTATGTTTTAAAATTTAATATTATCTAAAATTTTGTTTGATTTAGAATTAAGTATATTAAATTTCAACAAATATTAAATATATTTTATAATATTAACTATTAATTTATTAAACATGAATTTTGACTAGTAAATTATATTTATTTTGTGAATTTTTTTTAAATTACTTTGCACATTTAAAATTAAATTGAACTTATCTTATTTTTTTTATAATTTTATGTTATAAATTTTAATTGGTTAAACAAAAAGTTTTTATTAATCAAACTGAAAAATCGAAACCGATAGACTGATTAACTGAATGTAACTGATTGCTTAATAGTTAATAATTTAAAACAAATAATATTAATGTACTAATTATTTTTTTTCTCATGAACCGGTTAACCGGTCCATGCTCACCCCTACTTTTAAATATATTTTTGTCAACTAAATAATTATTATTTTAATTATTTTTCTATTTTTAAATATATGATATTTTAAGAAATTTGAGAGAGCACTCAATTTTATTTTTTAAATTTATCCTCATTAATTAATTTATTTTTTAATTTTTTCCTCCCTTTCAATATCACTTCTTTTCATTAAGTGGTTAATGTTGATTAAAACAAGGATATTTTTGATAAAATATTGTAAATTTATTTAAAATTTATGTTATTAATTAAATTAATTAATTTGAATGAAAAGATTTTAAAGGACAAATAAATTGAAATACAGAAAATACTTAATAGAAAGTAGGGGTGAGTTTGGATAGGTACGTTAACTAGTCCATGAGCAAAAAAATTAATTAGTCCATTAATATCGATTTTTTAAAATTACTAAACATTAATCAATTCGTTACATTCGATTAACCAGTCAATCAGTTTCAATTTTTCGATTTGGTTAACCAATATTTTTCGATTAATCATTAAAATTTATAACATAAAATTATATAAAAAAATTAAACAAATTTCAATTCAATTTCAAATATGTAAAGTAATTGAATATAAAAATTATGAAACAAACATAATTTACTAGCCAAAATTCATATTTTCTAAATTAATAGCTAATATTATAAAATAGATTTGATATTTATTGAAAATTAATATATTTGATTTTAAGTCAAATAAAATTTTGGATAATATTAAATATTATAACATAAATTCTAAAATATAAAAAAATATAATTAAATACTATTAAGTAAAATATGAACATCAATATATGATAAAAAATAATATGTATAAAAGTTAATTGAAAATTATATATAAATATTAATATATAATTAAAAAAAATAATATAATATAAATTTAATTTAAAGTATTATATAAATTTTATAAAAAAAATTAATATATATATATGAGCTGATTAATCATAAATTAATAATTAATTGGTACTTAAAAATTTAAATCGTAATTATTAATAAAAAAATATAAAAATTAAAAATTATAATCAAATTTATTAAATTAATTAATTATAAAAATTAATTCAATTTTAAACTGTTTTACAGTGAATCATATTTTTTATTTTTTTTTTCATCACTAATAAAAAGTGTTTATTTCTCGTTACGAGCACAACGGATGCGAATTCCAATAAGTTTATCAATAGTTATAAGATAATAAAATAAAAATAAAAGGGATAAAGAAGAGAATGCCTTGATTGCCAATTGCCGTGTGTAGGAAGAGGCATAGTAGGGCCAATTGGAATCTGAAAAATAGAAGAAAAAGAAGTAGAAAGCTGCCATTGGGTGTTTGTAAAATTGAATAAATTGACCGTTACTTGTATATTTCTTTGCTTACGTGGGGCGTGGCGGCGGCGGCCGCTTCAGGTGTGGAATCACCATTGTTTTCTTATTCAACGGAGGAGGTGAACGTGACAGTGGTTTTCCTAGCTTAGAAATTGCTAGAAACCGAAAAAAAGGGTCGTCTATGGTGTCGTCAAAGTAAAATATCACCTATTTCCAGTCACATGAACATTTAAAAAAAATAAATAAATTCGCATTTTTCTTTCATTATTTTATTAAAGTATTTTTCTTAATATATTATTATGAAAGCTGTAAGATAGTCTATTCAAACCAAAAAATAAGGTTATATATGGTGAAATAAGTTTCTGCCAATCTAAAAAACAGACACATTAGGCGGAAAAAAGAATCAACTGGTCTGCTTTTTGTAGCACGAGTTCAGTTTTATAGTTTTTGTCTGTTTTTATTGTGAATCCCAAATATACTAAAAAAAATAAAATTTGAATTGGGTGTACCGAATTTTTTTCCCAACTTATAAACTGAAATAATGTAAAACAATTATAAATACAGAATAGAGCAACAAATAAATTTAGATCATTTAAAATATTTTCGTAAAGAAACTCGATGAAATCTGTTTCCAATGTTCTTAACCCATGTAAATGAAATCAACTTTGATATATTACTTAATTTCTTTTTTTGTAAAACTTATTTATTAAGAAACGCCAAGTAATCACATGATAGAGCATCCTAAGAAAATATAGAGTAGTAGGTAGGGATGAGCATGCACCGGTTAACCGGTTCATTAGCAAAAAAATTAATCAGTCTATATATATTAATTTTTTCAAAAGACTAACCATTAACCAATCCATTGCAATCGGTTAATCAATTTATCGGTTTCGATTTTTCGAACTGGTTAACTATTTTTTTCGGTTAACCACTATAATTATAAAATGCAATTAAAAATTTAAATTATCAAAATATTTAAAAATAAAAATTGAATAACATACTTAATTCAATCTATTATTCAAACAACTTGTTAAATTGAGCATACTTTATTCAATATTTTCAAATTGTATTCATTTATGTATTTGTATTTTAAATAGTAATCACCCATTAGCATTTATGAACCAAATTAGGAATTAAGTAGATACAAAATATTATACTATTAGATAAAAAAATTGTAGATAAATGATTACTGATTATATTATTATTTGCATGATATATGAAAAACTCTAAATCTATATAAAAATTTTCCTATCAATGTTTTTTTTTTATTTTTATTTTTTGTATAATTATTGTTCCTTAAACTTATTTATATATTATATTTTTTTTTAAACATCAGCTTTTAAGTTAAATTAGTAACCCAGCTAAAAAAAGTTAAATTAATGACATAATTGATAAAACTACATCACGAATTCGCCAGTACAATTAATGAGAAAGTTGTTATGAAATATATACCACTTTGTTATTTATATAGTTAAGCAACAGTCATATATTTATGGAATGAGGTAATCGAGACAGTAATTTTTGCAAAGAAAATCATGGATGTTGTAACGCCTCAAATCTGAGTCGACCGAAAATATCTTCTAACTCATTAATAATATTTTAATTTAAGCGAGCAATAAATAAATTATCCAATAGTAATTATAAAAATATACTGTTTTTTTTATAATAGCTCGAGTAATTTTCACCTCAACAAATAATTTTTGGAATGAAATTAGATTTAAATTCATTTTTTACACTGCATCATAGTCACTAGCTAGTTTTATAATATTAGACTATTAACATATGTTTGATCTTGAAGATACGAGAGGTATATGTTAAGTTTCTTTAGTTATAAATTAATTATTAAGATTCAAGCCAAAAATTAATTATTAAGATTGAATTAAATTTAATTCTATTTTCTTTACACTATTTATGCATTTTTTGAAATGAGAATGATCCATTTTGTGTATTGTTCGGCTAAGATATACTTAGGACTGAAAATTGATTAGAAATTTTATTAAAATAAATTTAATTATTTGTAATGAGGTGAAAATTGGTAGGTATTTAGTGATATATAATTTCAATTTGGAAAAGATATAACTATGTCAACCAACCAAATGAATGATAATCAATTTGGAAAAGACTTTGCCTAATTACTTGAACTAGAGAAAGATCATTTGGGTATTGCATTACAATTTTTCTTGCTTTTCTTTTTATTTTGTTTTATTTTATTGTGGTTGTACTGCTAGAGGCGGAGCTAGATTTAGCAATTAAAATTAACTAAAGTGTACAATATATACCCTTACTCTATTAATTAATTGACAATATTGGAGCAATGGTATATAATTTATAATATTCATTTTAATTATTTGTTATCGAATTTTTTAATAATAAAAAATTTTAAATCAAATATTTTTTTTAAATGTAAGCTAGTATAACAGTAATACATTTTCTTGAAGAGTCGCAAGTACTCTTAGAAATATGAATTTTTACCTAAACTTGTAATATAAACTTGTTGCAATATATAGAAGGAAAAATTCACAAAATTTATACTCTATCTTATAATTTTCTGTTAATTGCTAAATAACAAAATTATCAAAAAATTTTTAATAGGAGAATTTCTATATTATATTTATTATTTTTTATTGGTTAATTAACAATCATATTCTAATTATTCGTATTTCGTAAAATCTACATGCAATATAATTATATTTTTTTATATACCATTCGTGCGACAATAATGATCCTTATATAATTTACAGATTGTTTAAATTTTTCTAACAAATTGAAAGAGAAAAGTGTTAAAGAGCTTAATTTTATTTTTATTATATTAATTATATTTGATGTAATTAATTATGCAACTTAATATTATTTTAATTGATGGATAAATAGATGTATCAAATTTTGATATCTATACTAGCTTGACTAGTTGTTAACATGGTTTGGTTAAATATAAATTCATTTTTCACATAAGAATTAAAATTAACTGAAACAGAGTTGGATTCAGCCATTAAACTTAACTGATGTTTACAATGTATAGCCTTACTCCATTAATTAGTTGAAGATATTGGATCAAGGATATCTAATGTATACTATTACTTTTAATTATTTGTTATTGAATTTAAAAAATGTGAAAAAAATCTATTGACTCTTGACCATAATTATTATAAAATTAAAAGCATAAATCATAGTATCTTTTATACAAATTAAGTATTTATTTCATTTTTAATAGAAGTAGGGAAGAAATAATAATAATAATAATAATAATAATAATAATAATAATAATAATAATAATAATAATAATAATAATAATAATATTATTATTATTATTATTATTATTATTATTATTATTATTATTTTAGATTTTCAAATTGAAGTGGAGAAGAAATTAAATTCATTATATTTATTTTTTATACAAATTGAATAAATTGTATCTGCATTCAATTTAATATTCAGTTCTAATAATTGTATTTACTTTATCCAAAAATAATACATTACATTCACTTTTATCCACATTTAATTTGATATTCACCGAATATATGAAGCAAAAAAGCAAAAAGAGGATAACAATGATGACTTAATTATATTTTTATAAGCCCAATATGGCTTGAGGTTAAAATGACTTAGATTTGACTTAAATGACTTCAAATATCTTACTTTTATAAAGGTTAAATTTGTCTTAAAAATATACATTTACATTACTGTCCCTATTTGAGTAACTTAATTTGAGCCACTTATCTTTTTCGATATATATATATATATATATATATAACTAACTCTATTTATTCATTATACTTTTAATAAATAAATAATTAATAAGTGTATACGATATATAATAATATATATACACATTAATATTCTATATACAATACATAAGTGTATACATGATATAAGTGTATACAATATGTAGTTTATTAATTAATAAGTGTATACAGTGTACATCTTTACTTTTGTTCAAATTGAATAAACTGCATACAATATATTATATTTATCTTTTAAGTATATACAATGTACTATATCTTCACTTTTGTCCAAACTGAATAAACCGTATACGGTATATTTATACTTACCTTTTGCCCCAATTTAATAAATTGTATTCACTTTTAATTTATCAAAACTGAATAGACTGTATACAGTATATTATATTTACCTTTTGCCCTAATTTAATAAATTGTATTAACTTTTAATTTGACATCATACGTAAAGTAGATATTGAATCAATATATTTCCTTTTCGAAAAGATAAGTGGCTCAAATTGAGTCACTCAAATGGGATAATAATGTAAATATATATATATATATATATATATATATTAAAAAATAAATTAAACCAGTCGGTTAACTGAAATTGATAGTTTTTAAAATCGTAGACCAAAACCGAATCGAAAATCTAAAATCCATATTTTTAAAAACCTTAACCATTTTTTTTGGTTCAGTTAACCTTAAAAATCAATTCGGTTTCGGAATGATTTTTCGATTAACCATTTTTTCGATTTTGTTTGCTCATCCTAGTAGTAGGCATCAATTATGTAGGTCAAGATAGACTATAGAGCTGCATATAAAACATAATAGGTATACAGAGTGTTAGAGAGTATGCCCTAGAGCCCATGTAATAGGGATATTTTTCATATGTATAAAATTTATATTCTTAATAAAAAGCATCATTCATTTATTAATGCTATGTTTGAATACATGAGTTTGTAAATCTTAAATTAATAAATGAAGTCCTAGATATTATAAACACAGTGCAAAGGCAATCATGAAGGTGTTCATGATGTGAGATGTCTATCGCATGCAAATGTGTTAATATCTAAATATCCCTAGTCATAGAATTAACAAGATAGGACATTGTTAATTCGGACAGACTAGTACATGTTATGCTTCTTGAATGGTTCAAGCAGTGGTTCTCATAACTGTGATTATGGATGATAATCAAAGCTAACATGTGGATGCTTGTTAGAGGAACAAGTTCATTGGAGACTTGCAAAGAGAATCTTCATATGGATATTAAATCTATGTCAGTGAGGAATCTCTTCATAGCGGTTGTGTAAGTATCCTTAGACTTGAGATCACCAAAGTTATCTTAAGTAGCAAGTGGTATACTTTGACTCCATAACTGATTACTTCCAACTGGAGTGAACATAGTTAGGAGATTGGGTATATCATGACCTACTTGAAGATAGTTGAGTGATTGACAAAGGATTCACCATTCCAGATTTAACAAGGAAGTTATCTCACATGATTCTATAATTGCCTTGTTCAGAGAATCTCTGGCCAGAGTAATATGCAAGATGGATGGAGATCCATGAAGGGCATTTTAGAAACAATGGTTAAATTAATAGAACATACATAATTAGATTTATATGAGTTGACAGAAATCCATACTCAGAATCTAATTGAGATAAGAGTGGTGAAATGAGTAATTGCACGGTAACTGTTTCTATGGAAGGGTACAGTCAAACCACATGACTTTCCTGACATTTGGGTAGTCATGATGCCTTGCTAGAGGCCAATCATGACTTGTATAATGATGTATCAAAATATCAATAGAGATTAATAAAATGATTTAAAGGAGTTTAAATCATGTGAGTTTTGAATAGAACTCACAATTACATATTATACTGCCAACATGGATAGGAACCCAATAGGTCACACACGTATAGAGAAAAGGGTAAAATGGTAAAATGACAAGGATAATAATATTTGATATTATTATGATGGTAGAGAAGAGAATATGATAATAATTAATTAAAGAGTTTAATTAATTATGATCAAATAAAATTGTCCGCGAAACTTTTGAGAAATGTTCTGTAAATTGGACCTAAATGAAATAATGTATTTCATAATTAATTATTATTGTCTTATAAGTGTTATAAGACTACTATAAGTGTTATAGAACTGATATAATAATTAATAGGACCATTGGAGGAATTATTAAGGGCCAGAGGAATGAAGAAAGTTGGCGAAAGCCCTCCAAAAGAGGGCCACATGCCAACTCCATACAGAAGGGCTTAGAGGGCTTTTTCTTGGACCAAATTAATTTATATATTTAACATAAGTGTTATGGAACTCACATATTTAATTTGGTTGGATTTGGAATCCATTTGGGTATTTAAATCAAATTAGATGCACAAAGGGCCTAGTTTGTGGATTTTATGCATGGTCTTTTATGAAAAGATTTAATTTGGATTTAATTAAGCCCAAATGATTATAATTAATTCCAGAGGCCCAATTAATAATTCTCCAGCAATTTTAAAGAGCCCAATCTCATTAAGGAGTTGGAATTTTAACCTAACTATAAAAGGCCAACTAATGAGAATTAGGGTTAAGTGATTAAAACAAAAGAAAGTCTTTTCTCTTAATTCTCTCTCCCTTTTTGCGCCAACTCCTAAGCTAGCTCTTGGGAATTTCGGCCAGCCCTAGTTAAACACCAATTTTTTGGTTCAATTTACCCCTCTCTAGTATGGATTACTCATTGGAGGTGTTCGATTTTGGACACTGTGGTTTGCGACAACCCGGTGCGAAGTAAAATCAACTTTTCAACAAAAATCAAAGGTGATTTTTCTTATTCTCATACAGTTATATTGTGTATTCAAGGCAAGATCAGATCTAATGGTTAAAAAATTTTAAAATTCCGCTCATGTATGTGATGCATGTAACCGTTAAAATCCAACAAGGTATCAGAGCCAGGTTTTGCCATGGAT
>JBBPFJ010001286.1:0-16979 GCA_037975025.1 Excoecaria agallocha | reverse complement strand
ATTCAATATTACATATTACACTCTTAAACCACTATAATACTCCAAAATAAAAAAGTAATTTATATTTAAATCGTCTCACTACATCTGTGAACCTCAAAGGTGAATTGCCCACAACTATATCCCCTCGTCTGATGGTTAAGCCATAGCAGCTGACTAACCAGAAATAAGCCTATCTTGTTACCTACACGGATAACAAAACCCGTGCTAAGCTATAAAACTTAGTGGGGAACAGTATAATCTACAGTATAATCTAAAGATAATCTTTCAACACATAACATCAATTATACAAGTACAAAGTTTAGTAATACTCATAACTGATACCTTCAATTACCTTAGATCTCAGTTCTTACATTCAGCAATAAATCACAAGTATAAGTGAAGGAACATATTACTCATATAGGCAACAAAAATTAATAACTCAGTTAGAAATTCATCAGTAATTGTTAACACATAAGATATTTAGCATAATTCCTTCATACATATACACCATTTAAAATATAATATGTATTCTAAACTCACTTTCATGTAATCATTAAAACAATCTTAACAAGGTAAACTATATATTATGTACTTGATCTATAACAGTTATATACATACCTATATATATATATATATATATATGAACAAATATAACAAAGTAAGAAACTAGCTCATGACTTCCAGAAACAATATAATTGTTGAAGATAAATTTCTTAGTGTACAATACTTACTCATAATATATAGATGCATAATGCTTATATAGTATTAGGGAATCACATGCTCATCAATATTATAACTTTCAATTTATTATCCATTTGCTATATATATATATATATAAGAGGATAATTTTTATGCAAATTAGTTCTGAACTATAACATTTCTTATCTTTTACACTTTTTAACTTATTTTCATATTAATGCCCATAGTACAGACCCGACAGAAACTCTCAGACCGGATATACGGAATATGGACCCCACTAAAAGAGAAATGATTCCCAAGGAACCATTCCCAAACACTGCACTTTTCACTTTCACTTTACACTTAAGCTATGGAGATCAAAGATCCTACCCATAGCAAAGCAAGTCGTCATGACTTGCACCGCGGTAAAAGGTATTTTTATGGCTAACCAACTATATCCAGAATTAGTTTTTACTACCAGACTAATTCTAAGGGCACATATTTTACTTACTTTCAAAACATTTATCAAATTTCTCATCATTATAATTCCTTTTTAATCCATAAAATACAGTTATTCAGAATCTTTAATATTTTTGTGCAATTCGTGAACCATCTTTCACTTACAAATTATTTTACAATAATTCAGTAAATTCTCTTTAAAATATTCTTCAGTCGTCAAAGGAATCTACTTTATATAAATTCTTTCATATTACTTTAAACATTCTAATAACCATATGTTGACAATATTTGTACTAATCATGATAGTTCATACCTGACTATTTTATGCTCATAAGAATGAATTCATATACAATTATTTAGACCATTGGTGCGAGAATCAACTTATAAACACATAACCACTATAGAAAAGACGTACTTGTATGGATCATCATAAACATCTCTCATGTTCCACTACACTTAATTTAATCATCAAACATTCATACTCAAATACTATATTCGATACTTGCATTCAATATAGTATAAATTTAATATCATATAAATTTAATTGAGATGTCTATATATGCATATAAATTTAATATCAGTTTCTCATGATATCATAAAAGCATAAACATACCACTATATCTACTCCATTAAATATAATGATGTTTCTAATTGTTATTCAAGTACCGAGCAAGAATTTAACAAGGAAAGTAAATGTTTAACATTTATACCAATAGCTTGCCACTATACCAATTACATTATTACTTACTTTGTATCATAACCTTATAATTCTCACATATAGTCTATTCAATTATAGGGATCAATAATTTATTTAAATAACAATTATTCAATACATTTGTTTCCAACAGGATAACATAAAGATTCTTACTAAAATCCTTGCATTTTTATATCATTAAGTTTATACAACAAGCTTTATTTCAAAACAAGTTCACATTTCATAATAAAAACTCCATCATCTAATGGTAACTTACCTTTAAACATCCTTAAGTAAATATAATACTAATAACCCATTAAATCTCAACTTATTTCAGAAATTCCAACTAAAATTCAATTATAATCTACATCTTAAGCCCATTGTCAAATAATAGCTCCTTAATCTATTAATAATTTTAACATGTAACTAAAATTTACCAACCAAATGCTTATGATCAATGCTTATCAAACTTCAAGGGTTGCTATAAGGTTAATTACACATAAATTTTATGATTATATGTCTTTATTGCTCAAAACAATTTAAGTGAACGCAGGATACAGTGTTACCTCTTTATCAAGAACAAGAAAACTATAATTTCCCAATTCAACCTATAAACTCAAAGTATGATCTTTTACCTAGAGCTACTAATTTCCAGCATCGTTTTCTATTACTATCTATGAGATTTACCCCGATTAACCTTTTAAAACTTCCACTATAACCTATTTAGAGATTACTTCCAAGAATTAATCAAGACACCATTACAAGCTTCAAGAGTAAAATTGTAACACTCTTATCAGAACAGTCTTTTTCGATGCAAAGTTTAACGGTAAATGGTAATTTTTTTCTTCAAATGTCAATCATTGTCAAACAACTTTGATACAATTTAATATTATTACTCAATTTATGAAATTTTGGCAGCATAACAGTTAGAACTCATTAGCCTCCTGAAAAATCAAACAATCCCCATAGCCTCTTAGAGGCACAACAATCACATCAGATTACAATATATAGAAATAACAATATTTACAATTTTATAAATGCTAACCCAAACCATATCAATTCTTTATCGTTGCTATTTAACTATATACATACTAAACATACAAAATAATTACAACTGACTCATCTTCTTCTTCAATCACTGCTTCTTTGTGTGCCGACTCCCGCAATACTTCAGAACCTACACGTAGTAAATACTATGTGCTGAGCATTAATTATGCTCAGTAGTGACTACTAATCCTAAAATTTTCCAATTAAATATAATTACATACATTATACAACTTTTATTCTTATTTATCAAAATTTTGCTTTTATTTTCTGCAACACTATTTTCATCATTTAGCCATATTTTGGTTAATCTTTTTATTTTAATTCTTACCTTTCAATTTACATTACACTACTTTCGTTGTTATTCGATTTCAGACTGATTTTTACTCTTACTTTTACTTAACTTTTATTCTATACTTTTTAAATCATTTGATACAGTCATCTTTTCATTTAACGAGTTACCTTGGTACTCGTTTCTTTAATGGTACTTTATCTACTTAATGTTCCAATTCTCGTTATTTATTCTCTTATTTCACTTTGGCTTTTTGACTAGTTAGTACATTACAATTACCAAGGCTTTTAACTTTTAATGTAAAGTGATATAGTTGTTTGGAATACTTTGTGTATAGATCTTTATTTTCTTCTCTTTTTATAACTTGATCGTTTCATACCCTTAGTTCAAAATTATTACCAATTTCTATTTAATCTATACTTTCAAAATTGCATTGCTTAATCATATTTTTACACTTAAATATAGGATTGTCATTATTGACTTTAAATGCATAATTAACATTATTCTTTGTACTTTTTACATTAGATAAACATGAATTACTATATTATTTTACAAAATATTTTCATTTCATTTTTGCTTCTTTAATTATAGACCTTTGGGAATAATTTCAGTTTTATCCCAAAGTTTTCATTTCATTTCCATCCAATACAACATTTACAATCATTTACTTTTACACTTCTGATTTATTATTTTCAATGTGCCCCTAATGCAATATGATAGGACCAGAAATTAGATGCATAACTCGAAATAGAGGGAGGGAGTTTGAGGAACTCATGATCCATAGCTACATCCACTTGAAGGCAGAACGGCATTATGATGGAGACAGGCGGCAGCAAATGGCAATCGACAATGGGACGAGACCGAATAGTCACCGGCATTGAAACCAGTTCCCTCTATTTCCCCGCTGTTAATTCCCAATTTTCAGCTCCTCTCTTTATTTTCATTTTACTTTTTTTTTCTTCTTCTTCCTTTACTCATTTTATCCCCTTTTAATTTCTTATTACAAAATTGGTGGCCACAAATTGTTACCTAAAAATATCTAGGACCTTCTTCTCCTTTATATTTATATATATATATATATATATATAACTTTTGGACAATTAAATTATCCAAAATAATTTTCACTTGCCCTCATAAATTGTTTTGAAAGCTCCAAAATTTTTATCATATACTAAAAATAGATGGGACATAAATTTTCGACTTCATCGGAGTTCACTATCGGTCCAATTTAAATTTATTAGTCCGATTCGTCAACTGCCAGAATCACAAAAAAATTTAATTCTTATCACCAAAATATTCTACATAAAAATTCATATAGACATGTAAAATCTGGAAATTTTTGGAGTTGATTTGCTATTTTCAAAAATTTATGCAAAAATCAAGTCTCCTTTCCTATCAGGAAAATTGACTCGCTACCTTTTTCATATTTTTGACTTTTTGAGACCCATTTGACCTCAATTTCACTTCAAATTTCAACCCCGGACTCACCATAACCAATACTTTTCGATAGTCCAATAAAATATTTTTGACTTCCGGATGTCCTTTCGGGCCTAAAAAGCACTATTCACCATCGGTTTGTACTGTTCACAGCTGGCCCGGTATTGAGACTATTACAAAAATGAAATATTTTTTTTATATTTCAGCAAGTTCACCCTTAAGTCCATTAAAACTAATTGAAACTTTAATTTTACTAACCAATACAATTCATTGTTCTTTAGTTATATTATAAACACTAGGAAATAGATTAATCTCAAATTCTATTATGCATACTCCATCTTAAGTAAATCAAATCAATTCAATTCAAGAATTACACGTACAAAAATAAATTTTCTCACTATTATATTCATTCATTTGCTTTGGCTCCACCACTACCCAACTCAATCCAAGGAATTTGCACCCAAGATTAAACATCCTATCACTATTTTAATTTCAACAAACTTATCTAAATCCCATATCATAATTTTTTCTTGAAATTCTATTAAAATCACATTTTAAATTCACTATCAAATAAATAGTTTCAAAATCTGTCAATAATTCTTATATGTCATTAATAATAATTAATAGTTCTCATGACCCCTTTACCATAAGTTCACTCATATCTAATAACAAAACTAAATCAATGATTCAACTGAACAAATTTACAACTTCTTCAATTAAGTTGTTCATTTCTTTTTCATTTCCAGCATTTTTTTTTGTTATCAATTCATAAGCCTTGAAATCATCCCATAACAATGTCATAATTTACCATTTATATTAAACTTAATTCTTGTATTTTATCAATTCACACACACACAGGCAGACATTTATATTAAACATACAATAAATTTTTTTTATTAAATCTTAAAATTTATTTAACTAAATTTGAAGGAGATCATTTCAGTATCCCATATCTATATAGTGTCAAAAATCAGCTTCAATCTACCTTTTACCATTGCTCGCCGGATTAGTCATCGGAGCTTCATTGGAGCCTTATCGGAGATGCACGGTCAGTGTCGGAATGGAGTCCACACCACCCCAAACTTGTCGGCGGTGGTCACATGCCTTACCTCCATCTTCATTCGTCGAGATCTGCTCCAAAAAATTGCCAAGTTTCCTTCCTCTGATCCATCCATTACCGACGATTAGACAGGAACAAAATCCGGAGATAAACCTCACCTTTAGAAGCCTCACTGGAGCTACCTAAATCGTCGCTTGCTGTCGCCATCATGGTTGCCAGAGGGAGAGGAAAACCACGGCAAAGTGAGACTAACGGGGAAGGGAAAAAGAAAGGCGTTAGACGCCGTGGCTGGTGGGAGGACTAGAGATCGGAGGGTGGCCTGCATTGAGGTGGCTACCAACGACACGCGGTGCCACTAATCAGCGAAATCGGGTCCTCCGGTGCTCTCCCTCTCTCCCCGATTCTCCTTCCCTCCATATTCTCTTTCTTCCTTCTTTTTTTTTTCAAAAACAATATATGGCTAATTATTTATGTATTCTTATTTTATTTTTCTTTTCTTTTTTCCCTTTAAATTTTTGTGGCTGGCAAAACTTATCTATAAAATAATAACATTTACCTTAGCCTCCTCCCATTCATTCCTAATTTCACCCCAACCTTATATTTTTTACTTCAATTATACCCTTAAACATTTCATATCAAATAATTTATATTCAACTCGTAAAATAAATTGAAAATATCACTTGCCCTCCTTACTCTTATCTGAAATTCACACACACACACACACACACATATATATATATATATATCTTAGTCTTAATCAAACATAAATTCATAAAATCATTCATTCTCGAACATTTACAACTAGGGTGATAGTTGGGTCCTTACAACATTACTGGAAGGGATACTTATCTTTTTGCTTCTTTCTCATGTCAATTAGTGGTGGACATCAGGGAGGAAGTTTTAAGGTCATCAAGAGTTCTCTTTAAATTCGCATTTCTAACTTCTCATTTTATTTTCCTTTTTTCTTGAATTTCCTTCTATTTTCCCTCTTTATCTTTTTCTATTAGTGATTTTAAGAGTTTGCAAAATTCATCTTTCGATTTTTATCAGCAACACATTTTTCAAGTAAGTTTTATTGTCTTTTCTTCACTTTCTTACATTAGGTATGTGCCGTGTTGCTGTAATTTTAAGAAATTACTTGGACTTTTTTAGGTATTTCTAGTTTTAATTATCAACTTCTACTGTTTTTGTATTTTGATAGGTTTTAAGATGGGATCATCCACGAGTTCTCATACTAAAACCACTATTTTGATACCAATTATTGAAGTGTTGAGTGACACTGAGAGAGATAACTAGCCTAATACCCCTACAAATAACCATATGCCTTAACTAGGAGTTCCCTTAATAGGGGACATACTAGATGAAAATAAAAAGGAAGATATTCCTCTTGTTTGTTAAAGGAGATTGAGGAGGATAGTTGGGGAGATTAATTAGACTCATGGGGCCTTAGAGATGTCATCCATGGTGGACAAACTTTTTTGGCCCATCTTAGGGGTAAGTCCTCCATACCTTCTAAGTTTTAATTGGAAATAATAGACATTTCAGTTAGGGTAAATTCAAACTTATGTAAGAAAGGGCTAATAGTTTATAAGGAAGATTTAGTAGCATGGTTAAGATTCCCACTTACCCCTTTTTATATAAATGTACTAAAATAATTTAATATAACCTATGGTCAGCTCTCCTCAAATAGCTAGCATTTAGTGAATAGATTGTCTGTTTGTGCCTAACCTAATAACCTAAAGATGTTGGATAGGGTCATTATGTCTTTATATAAGTTAGTCTTTTAGGCAGAAATATGAAGACCATCCCTCTTTACAAGCTAGGGAAAAGTTGTTAGGTAATCCTTAATCAGTGAAGAACTAGAAATACAAGTTCTTTATAGTTCATCACAGTGAAGGCTTCTCAGTTTAATCTTTTTTATAATTGGCTAAGCACACTTTACCTTGTGAGATAGATATTTATATTAAGGGTGCTATTTGCTAGAGCTATCTTATAAATGAAGAGTTAAATTTGCTTAATTAATAAGGAGTTGCGTTGATTTTATTAATTTAGATCCCCTTGCTACCATAGATATTTATATTTTCTCATTTATTCTATTTGTGCTTTACCATTATAAGTATACTCATGTTTCATTTTTCATTTACAAGAATGACATATCATTTAACTACTGCTTGTATGAGATAGCACAAGAGATAGAAAAGACACAAATATCCTATTTGGGCTACCTCAAACCCCCCACTCCATCTCCTACTCCACCTTCTGCTTATCCATTAATCCTTAAGTACTAACTAAAAGCTAATAACCAAAATAAAATCAAGTTATTACAATAAAAAAAAGGTTGTTGCTGTTAAAGCTAATCCCTTACTCATCCTTCCACAAATTCACTTAATTCTTAGGAAGTTTTGAAAAAATAAGCTCAGTATGTTAACCTCCATAACTCACAAAGATATGGCTTAAAGCATTGCTTTTAACTCTATAGTGTCAAAAGATGAAGAATACCCCTCTAAGGCTTCTTTAGATATGATGGTAGAAAAAGGTTAAATGAATTACCTTATATTTACATTATTTACAACTACTTGTTCTATTTTTATTTATATCACTATGCAGGCTTTGAGTACATTTATTGCTACTTGGGAAAAGGCTTGATGCTTTAAGAAGGAAGATTAATCTTCTAGTAGAACTTCTCCACCTCTAGAAAGATTTTAAAGATTTGAACCAAAGTAGTGACTCAATTAACACTGACTATAAAAAGACTAAGAAAAAAATATGAAGAGGTTTTTTTTGAAGTTGTGGGCTTTTAATAATTAAGCAAGAAAGCTAGAAGAGCATGCTCAAGTCATTAAAGGCTAAGAAGGAGAGTTAGAAAAAGAGAATGAGTATCTCAAGGCTTTAACTACAAAATCAAACCATGTCAATAAGTTGTAAAAATAAATATATGATATCTTGGACAATAAGATGAAACATAGATAACTTCCAAATAAAGGCATTTGCGAGTTAAGCTTTAAAGATAGACATCAATTTTGTCCAAGATATTTACCTTGACGAATTGGTTTATGCGATGGCTATCGATCCCCCTGCTTTAACCAAAGGCACTTAAGCGCAAAAAAGTAAAGATTAGTGTAATGTAGGAAATCGAGGATAAGACTTAAAAGGAGGGCAACTACCGAGCAAGAGACTTAATAAACTTTCTTATTTATTTGAGCATTATCTATACATTCGCCCAAAATGGTCAGAGCTTTTGTCAAATAAATACTTTTATTTCTCTCTCTCTCATATTTTCTTATATCAAAATTTTGATATATATCTACTTTTTTCTAGTTTGCTCTGAATTTATTATTTTGGTGAATTCTAATACTTAGTTGCAAAATGATTTTTCTTAAACCAACCATTAATTTTATAATGTCTTTAATTATATTGCAATAATATAATATGTCTCTAAGTATTTTGAACAAACCTTTATTGGTTCATAATAAGAATAAGTTAATGTGAATAGAACAAAAATCAACTAATAACAATATCCTTACAGATAAATCAACTTCGGTGAACCACAAGGGGAAAATAGTGATAAAAGTAATTTGGTGAATGGAAAATTTTTCAAATACCCGCGAAATTATCATGGATAAAATTTCTTAAGGCAATTTCTAAGTTTATGATATCACCTTATCCTTCTGCCTAATGTGATAATTGCTTCGTCTTACTATTTCAACTACTCTATGAGGACCTTCCCAATAAGCTAGCAATTTTCAAATGCTTGCACTTTTTCATGCTTTAAATACTTTCTTCATAACTAGGTCTCCCACATTAAAGCTTATGTACTTTACTTTTTGGTTAATGTGCTTAGCTGTATGGTGCTTATATGTTATATTTCGTAGGCTTATATATTCTTGTATCCCATAAAGTATGTCCAAGTGAGCTCTAAGAATATATTTGTTTTGCTTAGCATTCTGAATTTTGTACACGGGGAGGCTGATCTAAAAAACATAATTGCTTTGACCCTATATGTCCAACCTAGGCAAAGGACATTTAACTAATCGCCAATCTAAGTAACAATTCAATAATGACCATATGAATTTAGCTTTCTTTTAGCTCTTTAAGTCTTTTTTCTATTCATTAAAGACACTTATTACCCTCTAAAGCATAATTATGGGTACCGATTTGGCCTCCACCCATTTAGTGAAGTGATTAATGAAAAAATGAAATTCTTTTGTAAAGCCATAAAAGGAAAAGGTCCCAAATGTTAATTCTTCATTGTGCAAAAAGCTAAGAATACTGATACACTAGGTGTGAAATTATCATGTTCATGACACTTAGTGTATTAATTGTCGAGCTCTTATGCATCTTTCATTATACTTGACTAGTAGCACCTCATTAGTATAGCTTGCTTTACGATTGTGTGGCTACTTCATATGCTCTACATATCCTTTGATAAATTGTGTTATTATTTGAAGATACATTTTTAACAATGGTGAGTGAAAGATATTTTGTAAAGCTAACCTTTTATAATGGCAAATCCTAAGCCCTTTTTGAAATTTTGCTTGTTTCTAGTGGATCAGATGGCATAGTCTCGGTGGCTAAGGAATCATATATCATCTTTCTCCATCTTTAGAATTCGTCAACTGCCACCATTATTATTTTAGTGTTAATGTAGACACCAACTCGTGAGGCAGCCCGGATAAGAATTACCAATGATGAAGAAATTTTCATATTTCAAATGGAAAGTGTAAACTTCGAGTTCCTTCGTGATTTTCACAAGTTTTCTAAATGTTTTTGTGACTTTTAATTTTTCATTTCTAAGGCATAAGAAAATAGTATATAAAATCCTGTTTTTGGCCATTTTTCTATGGCAGATGGCCATCTGTCAATGATAAATGCCCATTGGTTGCCATCTTTAGGCTAGCCATCCCCTGGTAGACTGCTTGCTTTGGCTATCTGTGGTTATCTCCACAGATACCCGTCTGTCACCCACAAATGCCCATTTATAGGGTTTTCTCCAAAATTCTTATGTTTCCTTAAACTCAATAAAGATAGTTTTAAATTGGAGATTTTCAATCGAATTTAAGGGAATTTAATGACAGATTTTTAGGAGTAAGAATTGGAAATAAAATCAAACTCTTTATTTGAAATAAAAGCCTAAAAACCCTAGTTTTAAAAGGGGGAACACTTTGAAATAAGAGGAAGACATTTAAGGTAGAAAGCTCCATTTTTCTATTCTCGGCTGTAAGTACTTTCTGGCATTATTCTCCACACACACACAAATACAAAAATATTGTTTTCAAACATGAAAGTCACTTAAATCAAAGCTTGAATTGCAGCCTTCCGAAGTTATAAAATATAATTCTTTAAGGGTGATATTATGGGCTTCCATCTTTCTCTCTCTAGCTTTACATAATGAATATGTAATTTTATTCTTAACATTTATGTAATGTCCTGTTTTTATTTAATTTATCTTTTGATCCCATGATTATTTTTGTGATGTTATGAGCAATATGAGTATGATTTAATAAGAATAGAATGGCATGATCTAGATTTTCTCTCCCCATTAATGTGTTATGTTTTTCTTGATTTAATTTCTGTCTGTATGTTATTTATTTATTCTAAAATGATTTAAACATGTTGACGTTTTGGAATAATGTTTGCATGCTTTAAAAGTAGACACATGCATGATTATGTTAGGAATTATTTTGCTTCTATTTTACCCCCTATTTTTTGCATTTCTAGTTTGTTCATCTTGTGGGAGAACGAAAAAGGCTTCACCGATGGGTGTCTATCATAGTGATAGATAGAATGTACTAGAGCCTTCTTTCCATCCTATCCTTCGTCTTTTGGCTACCTGCTTGTCCTTATATGTGGCTATTCGTGGCCTTGTTTTTAACCATTTTTGCGTTATTTTGTATGCTTTCTTACTTTAATTTCATTTACATGTTTAGCTATAATTTATATGTCATTTATACCTTTTTAGGCATTTTAATTTTCTATTTCTTGCATTTTGATATCCTGCACGTTTAATATTTTATTCTAGAATGCATGCTTTAATATTTATTATTTAGTATTTATTTCATTTGACAAATTGCTAACTAATTATTTTGTTTTGTGTTGATGAGTAATAATCTTGTTTGCATGGGACTTTTTTGGAGACTTTGGATGATTCTACCATGGACACTCTTTCTTTCTTTTATTATTTGACTGATTATTTATTTTACTTATTTAGGTTTATTTTTATTATTTATTTATTACTTTTATTTTGATATATTTTAATTTTGGGGATGTAATAGGTAGTAAAAAAGGATTTTTGGCACAATAATTGAAAAAAACACTTAAACTGATTTTTACTTAATTGATTTTTATTTTTCTTAACAAAGCGAACCAATGTCTAAATTTTCAGCCCAAAATCTAATATAAAATGAAGACTCTTTATTTTATCAAAATTGAGATCACTCATCCCACGTTTTTTAAAATCATAAGGACTCTTCACCTTTTTGTAAATACGTATAAGGGACCCTATGTTCTCAACCTAAATAAATGCCCTATTTTATGTATGGTATTTATTTACTTTTGGATGATTTTCTTTTATAATAACTTAAGTAAAATTTTGTTTATTCATTTACTGCTTCATTTATCGCTTTCTTTGGTTGTTTAATATGTTTATTTAATTTAAATTATATTGTATCATGTGAGAAGGGAGGTAGTGAATTAATAGTAAAAACCTAATTACAAGAAACACTTAATCGAGGTGCCAAGTAAGATTGATGTCCTGAATATCGATCTCTATTTGGGCATCAAAAGGTTGAGATTCATTTTTCTATGTTCTGTTGGGTGACGACTCCTTGACACCTGCCTCTTGAGCCTACATTAGACGCCTTTATGGGTTGATCATTAGCAATAAATTAGACCTAAATCCCCTTTTATTATGAAGTGGCCAATTTGTGAGTTTTAGTGAGTCTCATTCAATCTTGGACCCTAAAAATAAGCCTTTGAGAACCTAATCGAAATAGAGCGGGCTCCGATGTGCATCACAACTAGGTTTATACATGATCTTAAATAATTTATGTTTAGATGATTTAGACTTTGTTCTTGCCGTTATATTGGCCAGCTCATCTATTTTATGATTCATTTTATCACGTTATTTGTTTTTCTTTCCAGCTTCTTCCTAAACATTCAAGTTTCTCTAATAATGCCTTATCTTTATTGAAATATTTTTTAAAATGTTAGGATCTTCAACTTTGAAGATACTTTTTTATTTGCTTAATAATGAGTTTGGGGTCATTACGGAGCTAGAAATGTTCTAGTTTGATCACTAGCACCATTTTGAGACCTTTCAAAAGGGCTTTTTATTCTGTGACAACATTTAATGATGTAAAAGGTAGCTTTACTACTCACGTGAACTGCATATTCATAGGGTTATTGAGTAGTACTTATACACTTGCCCCTTAAAATCCAAATGCACCATTCACGAATAACTTCTAGATTTCATTAGTCGACGGTTGGCTCTCTCCTTCATTATCTTATATTTTAGTGATAAAATTCACCAGCACTTATGCCTTTATAGCTATACAATTTTCATATTTGATGTTAAACTAACTAAGATTCTATTACAATTTTTTTAATTTCTAGATGGCTTAAGTGTATAGAAAGCCTCTCTAAAAGGAAGATTAGTTTTGATCGCCACTATATGAGCTTGGAAATAATATATATATTTTTTACCATGGTGACCAATCCAAGGATCAACTTTTCTATCCCGAGCTATCTCAATTCTATTTCTTTTTATGGCTTTGCTGATATAGGACATGAGGTACTAGGTGCCCTTTTCTTAAGTTAAAATCGATGACATTATGTCATTTATCATTGATAAGTAAGCAGAAAGAGTTTTGCTTAATGATGGCTAGTTAATCAATGGAAGAGAAGACAAAAATACCTTTAGATCTTTAAAGGATTTTTGGCATCTTTTTACCCACGAAAATTTTTTCACTCCTTTGAGAAAATGATAAAAAGGAAGACACTGGTTAGCTAAGCTAGAGATAAATTATTTAAGCATGGTGATCAGTGTGATGCACGCCAAACCCCGTATGCATTTGGCTTGCTCTTGAAAGCCTATTTTTAGGACTCAAGATTGGATCAAGGTTCATTTAACTCGTGAAGTTCGGTTGCTTTGCAATGGATAAGGATTCAACCTAATCCGCGATGCCTTGAGCCTCAAAAAGGCATGAGATAGCGTCTTAGGGTATCCCCATTCATTTGCTGGCGATCAACCTACGAGGGCGTCTGCTCGACACCACAAGGTAGGTATCATAGAGTCACCTGATGGAATATAACATGGCATATACATAATGATCACACAGCATAAAATAATAAAAATTTATCATACATACCACGCAATCCACAATAAGAATCGAAAACATGCAATTTTAGGATTTTGAAACTTATAATCTTAGATGCACTTTAAATCTTGATTTTGATAATGACCAGCAAATAGGATGAACTTATATGCTTCAGGTCTTGGTCACCTATGCCAAAGAAACAGCCTTTACGCCACTCCTCTCAATTCTCACACACACAATTGTAAGGAAGGCTTAAAATCAAGAGTGCTAGCTCTATGTTTAAATATTTGGCAATGGTAATGGATTGAAGCAACAAGATCTGATCTTGTTCTTCTTTTAGGTTGCTATTGCTGACCAAGAACACAAAAGAATAAGAAAGAATTCTTTACCCTTGTGTATTTCGGCCAAGAGAGTGAGAGAGAGAAAAAAATGCCTAGGGTTTCTTTCCTTTAGTTTACAAATATATATCACTCGTTTAGGTCAAGTGTGAATGCCAAAATTCACTCTCTTTAGGTAGTGATTTCAACCTCCATCACTTTCTAATTAAGTGACATATATATTAACTCAAATTTCTTTAAATTTTAAATTCAAATTAATTTAAAATAAACATAAGACATTTAATCAAAAGAAATCACTTAATTAGGGATATAGTTGCCGAAATTCATTAGGATTTTATCTTGAATTTTTGGTCACTCTCTCTCCTATTTAAGTGTTTTATTTTGATTCAAATGCTATTAGGATTTAATACTCAATTAACTTAATTAATCCAAGATAATTAATTAATTAAAATTAATTCTATTGGGCCGAATTTCTCTCTCTCATGGACCAAGGTCCAATTAGCAATTTTAATACCCATTACATACATTAATTTGACTTTAATTAAAAGCCCAAATTAATGTCCAATACTCTATTTAAATATTTTAAGCCCAATGCTTTGTGTACGATCCTATAGGTCCATTTAATATTGGCAATGAATTAATTCGAAGGGTATATATATTCTCTAGCAAGATATTATAGCATTTCAAATTAAATGAAAATGCAAATGGCATCTAGTGACCTAATGCAATTTTGCATAGCCCCTTACCCTTAAATATCAGAATTAATATAAGGCATGGAATTAGTCATCCTTATATATATTAATTCCTTTCTTGATATTCCAGTGACACTAAACTCTTAGATAAATAATGATTACTCATTATTTCATCTTGGTATGGCCATACACTTCTCAGTTCACTGTTTAAGTGGCCGGTGATATTTTCTCTCTTATCGAGAGGGATAATCCCTTCACTTCTCTCATACTCTCTAACATGGATCAGTGCATACCCAAGCATACCCATACTTGTCACCCTGTTACGAGTACGTTAGGTGTATTTCAAAGTACATAGTAATTCATAAAGAGTTTCATAGAGATTTTAGGTCTAAGAACTCCAATGCAAAACTTGCACATGAGAAACACTTATGACTAGTACCATGCAGTGTTCTCATGAGCAGATCGAATCCAGATACCATGTTCTAAACATGTATCTATGATCTCTGATTGACACTCTTGTCTTTATGATCTGTAAGATAGAACTCATCTTATCAGAGAGAGCATACTAGTCTTAATTCATTTGTTATTCCCATAACAATGACTGACTAGGGATATTTAGAATGAAGTCTCATTTGTTTCAAGGTCTTTCAACCATGTACCTCACACATGATAACTTAAACTTGAACAATATTCTTGGATAGTTCTATCAATTGATATGCACAAGAATACAATAGATAAAACAAATGTCTCCTTTATTAATTTAAGAGTTTTATAACAATGCATTGGGGCTAGGGCTTACACTAACAATCTCCCACTAGCACTAGTCCCAATTGGGCATAGCCCTCAAACCGAACGCTCTCAAATAAGATTCGTACAGATTTGGATGCAACTGTTTCATCAATGGATCTGCTACATTGTTTTCACATGCTATCTTGCTAATTTTAACATCCCTACGATTAATGATTTCTCTGATCAGGTGGCACCTCCTGAGTATGTGTTTGGATTTCTAGTGTGATCGGGGCTCCTTGGCCTGTGCGATGGCCCCGTTATTGTCATAGAAAATTTCTAATGGATCTAGAAATCTTGGGACCACTCCTAATCCAGAAATGAAATTTCTAATCTAAATAACCTCCTTTGCGGCCTCACTTGCTGTAATATATTCAGATTTTGTAGTTGAGTCAGCAACGGTCTCTTAGTTTAAGCTTTTCCAGCTGACAGCACCACCGTTCAAAATAGAAAGAAATCCAAATTGCGATCTTGAGTCCTTCCCTAAGTGCTAGTTTGAAAAGCAGCATCGGCATAGCCTTGTATGATGAGCTCTTCTTGACCACCATACACCAAGAAGTAATCCTTAGTCCTTTGCATGTACTTTAGAATCCCCTTTACAGTAGATCAGTGCTTCTGACCAGGGTCTTGCTGAAACCTACTCGTTACACTTAGTGCATAAGCAACATCCAACATAGTACATAACATAGCATGCATGATAGATCCAATAGCAAATGCATATGGGATTCTACTCATATTATCCCTATCCTTTTTAGTTTTAAGACACTGTTTTTTAGTCAAAGGAACTCCTAAAGCCAAAAGTATGTACCCTTTCTTTGAGTCTCCCATACTAAAATGCTTTAGTACTTTGTTTATGCACTTTTCTTGACTTAGTCCCAAAAGCCGATTCGATCTATCTCTATAGATCCGAATACCAAGTATTGTCTCGGCTTCACCTAAGTCTTTCATGAAGAAGCACTTCCCCAACCATTGCTTAACCTTTTACAATGTTGGAATGTCATTCCCATTGAGAAGAATGTCATCCACATATAGGACCAGAAATACTATTTTACTCCCACTAACCTTTTTGTACACACAAGGCTCATCTTCATTCTTGACAAAGTCAAATTCTTTAACTGCCTCATCAAAATGAAGATTCCACCTTTGGGATGCTTGCTTTAATCCATAAATGGATTTTTGAAACTTGTAAACCTTCTTAGGATGCT
>JBBPFJ010001285.1:0-16999 GCA_037975025.1 Excoecaria agallocha | reverse complement strand
TAGCTAAAATTGAATTTGAGAAGCCATAAAATTCGTAATCATTTTCTGTAAACTAGATTTCTTTTTCTATGGGGATGGGGGTTGAGGTTTTTAAAATCCAGGTGGGTGATGATATGATTGTGATGGATATGTAGTCGGATAATGTGTTTGAGCTTGATTTTGATATGGGGGATGGTTACTTGAGGTTTGATTCTGGTTAAAAGGAGTCCTAGGGTGTGAGGGTTAGAAGTGGATGCTTGATTTTCTTCTCTCCATAAAAAATTTGGATGATTTCTCCATCCCGGGTTATAAGTATTACTATAAGGGTTCAAGGCATTCACTTCCTCTACCAATCCTTCACCATTCTTCATCCTAGATGCTCCTTGAGTTCCTGCATAAGTAATTACACACTCATTAGACAACATATATACATTTTTAACTTTAAGCTCATTTATTTCTTTTAAATGTTCTTTTCTTATCAATTCCATTTGAGCTTGTAGCATAGCTATTTCATCTATATTACAAACTCTCTATTTTCTTTATACCGCTCTAGAGGTCACCATTGAGCATCATTGGTAGCCATCTTATCAAGAAGTAGAAATGCTTCTTCAAGAACTTGGTTTATGAAACTACCATTGGATGCTGCATCTAATAAAGATCTTAGTACTTGATTAGCTCCTGCATAAAAAATATGTATTAATTGATAAACAGGAAATTCATGATGTGGATAGTTTTTTTAAAGTCTCTTAAATCTTTTTTAGGCTTTATGAAATGGCTCCTCATAAAATTATTGAAAGTTATTGATTTATTTCTTAATGAGAGCTATCTTAGTAGGTGAAAAAAATTTACACAGAAATTTTTCTTACATTTGCTACCAAGAATGAATGGACTGATTAGGTAACATATTTAACCAATCTTTAGCCTTTTCTATGAGTGTAAAAGGAAAAATTTTAAGCCTAATAGCATCTGTTGATACATTTGAAATTTGCACAGTATCACTAACTTCTAAGAACATATCCAGTTATTGTGCAGGATCCTCTATATCTGAGCCTGAAAATTGGTTTCTTTGCACCATCGTAATGGTAGTAGGTTTAATCTCAATTCTATGTTCTTTATTCCACCTAGGAATAGCATAATCCCTAATGGTTCTAGATCTAAACCCATTTTCTAGAGCTTGATGAGGTATGTCTTGCTCTTCAATCTTAGGAGGTGGTGGATCATTCATAGGTGGTTTATTTCTGGATCATTCATATTACCTCTTAGCCTTCTTATCCTATGAAACATCCGTTCAATCTCAAGGTCTATGGGTAGAATGGGATTATTTCCCACCATAAACCAATCACACCTGAAAAATTTAAAACAATAAAATCAGAAAATAGATAAAGAAGAGAAGATGAACACACAAAAATCCACTTTAAAAATCAAGATAAATAAACAAACGCCAATGTTTTTCCCCAGCAACGGCACAAAAAACTTGATCGGTATCTAGCAAGTATACTAGATCGGCTAGTAATATAGAAAAATATAATTATGACCCTAAAATATCAAACCCAAGGAAAACTTGTGTATGTATGAATTATTTGAGTTTTTAAAATAAAATTTGTGTGTAAAAGACAGAGAATAAATCCCAAAGTTGTAATGTTGAAGATTGGAAACTAAAAATAAAAATTTTAAAACTGAAAACAATAAACTAAAATAACAAAAGATTTTAAAATAATTAAATCAAACTTATCAACAAAAGCAGGTAATCAAATAAGGTAAAAAATCAAAATAAAAAGCCACTTTCACTAAAGGACTATCCACTCTAACCTATATTATCATAACTTAATTAAAAAGAAACACAAGTGATTATGAAGAACTCAGATGAATAAAACAAGATAACTTAAATTAAGATTATCATTCTTAGCATTACACCTTTCTTATTAACAATAAGCCAATACTTAGCATAAAGATCCGAGTTTAGCCTTTTAGATGTCTATTAAATCCTCTTTCAAGTAAATTCAACTTCCACCTATTCTTAGTTATATTTTTCTTAGCCTTATCTTACCTTAATTAACGCATAATTATATCTAGCTAAGAACATGATCATGCATCAACATAAGTAAACTAACCCTAAGAACATACGTATCAATGGTTTAAACCAAAAATCAATTATTAACCAATAATTAAACAAGTTAACAACCAAGATTCAGCTACCAAGTGATAAGACTATGCTCAATAACTAAGAAATAATAAAAAACTTGTATTAAATTTAAGCACAAACCAAGTCATAACAATAAAGAGTTAAGGATTCAAGTATCCTTTAGCAAAAGTTAAAGAAAACTACTTATTACACATGTTTAAAAACTAAAACAAACTTAAAAAGAAAATACTGAATAAGAACAGAAGAAAGAATTCAAAAACTACGTAAAAACTAAAGTGTTGAGCTCTATTTTTCTCTTTGTTAATCCCCTTGCTCTGGTGTTTGTGTCATTTATTTATAGCCAAAACAAGACATAGTGGCCTTCTAAACTTCCAGAATTAGAATAGGAAAAGACTTTTACCTTAAATTGAAAGTTTCGTCAAAGCATCGGACTCTTTTGCACAACCAGGTAAAGTACTGCCTTATTTTGTGCATTGCCATGCATCTTCTTTCACTGGATTGCACGACCAGTTAAGATATTTGGCCCTGTTCATGGGCAAAATGTAGGATGCATGACCACTTATGAAAAGTCCTCTTCAGCTGCACGGCCACTCAATTGGAGTCTATTCTTATCTTGATTTACTCATTTTCATACGCGGCCGTTTAACATCTCATGTAATTTTTATGCACGGCTGTTCATCACTTCTCTGGACTTCACGTAAGATTCTTTGGAATCAATTTATTTAATTTTACATATTTGATCCAGAACTTCTTGCCTTTTGTAATTAAGCTCTTTTTCTTTCAATTTAACCCTGAAAAAATATCAAAACTTACAATTAGCTCTTAAAATACAAATGTAAACATTTAAACTAAAATTCAACCACATTAAAGCCAAATTAACTCACTTAAACACCTAAAATCATACTAAAAATATTATATAATTCACAATTATCAAACACCCCACACTTAAACCTTGCTCATCCTGAAAATTCTAAGTAAATGTGAGGCCTAAAGGTCATCCACTACATTTGGCATTTATATGGCCGATCGATCATGTGTTCTGATTGGATCACATGCCTAAGCTTCTAAACCTTATTTTTAACTTATGCTAGATGACCGACTGATTACGCTATTCCAATTAGATTGGACCAATCAGGCACTGGTTTACGAGTTATTAATTTCAAGACTTAGAAATTTTCTACAAGTTCAAAAAGCATCTTTACTACTTAATTAGTTGATTAGATTACATCGATACAATTGAACTAGAAAATTTAAAGAAATTGTTGAAAATGAAAGTATTCATTGGATTGTATTGAAAGCATATACAAGCCGCATCTGAAAAAAGATTGCATTGTATTGAAATAATAAATTGTATAGGCTACAAAAATTACAAGCTTTACAAAAAAATCTAAATCTCTATATCTATAATTTCTAGAGTAGCAGCCGGCTCCCCGAAATGATCAACTGTAGGTTCGGGATTTGTCTCCTCTATAGGTTTCGAGTTTGGCTCAGCAGCAAGTTCTGTAGTTAGCCCAGCAGCAGGCTTTCCTAAAGACCCGATGAAAATTTGAGAAAACTCGGCCATCGCTTTAGAAATAGGCTCCGCTAGTAGGGAAGTTGCAAGTTCGAATTAGACCAACGCATCAAGAGGAACTTTAGACGATTAGGGTCTTCCACCTATCATTTCTTCATCCTTCACACCCTCGATTGCCCCCTCTTGAAGAGCCTTCTCCTTCTCATCGCTAGATGGAGGATTGGACAAGATGTCTGGTCCTCCATCTAGTCGAGATCAGCCCAGGAAAGCATCTTTTGACCTCATGGATTAATCGAGATAATAGCTTCCCTTAGGCCTTACCTAATTGATCGAGCAGTTGGTCCTTCTGAAAGGCAAGCTTCTCCTCGTGCCTCCTGGCCCATGCCATTTTTTTCCTCCAAAATGGCCTTCAAGAAGTCCCCGCTCGATGCACAACTAAACACACTTCGTAAGTGCTTTGCCTTTGCCCTCATTGGCTTTAGCACACTCGAAGGTCAGAAGCTGGGCACTCAGCAGTCAGTCTGGCAATGTCCTGCTCGAGCTTCTACCATTAGGACATTATCAGCAGTTAGATACTCGATTTCTCCCCTCAACTAACTAATTTTGCCCTGTCGAGCTTTCAGTTTTTGGGTGTTATGGAAAGCTTCCTTCTTCAGAATACCCACCTCCGATCGAAGGAGAAAGACCTTCTTCTTAGCTGCATTGATCTTGGCATCCACCTCCTCATTTGATCGAACGATGCTTTTCCATTTCGCCTTCAAGTAGTTTTCTATGCCGTGTAAGCGTAAACCCCTCTTGATCAGCTAAAAAAATTAGCAATCAATGAGAAAAGGCATCGTCGATTGCCAGACCTGCTGAAACAAAAAAGGTAAGAAAATAAACTTTACCTCCAAGCTTTACTGCTTGATTAGAGTACACTTCTGACCCAAGCATGCTGGAAATCTCCCATGTCCTGAAAGTTATCTTCCTAGAGAAGATCCCGATAAATGAAGTTGTAGACTGCCTTATCCCTGATAGACTAGTTGCTGTAGAAGTTCTCCCTTAGTACATCCTTCAGGAGCATGGTTTTCCTCTTAGGGGCTTTTCCCACAGCCCTTTGGGTAGATTCATCTTGGCTTGGCTCCTTGCCTTTAGCTATAACTCGAGCATCCACTGTAGCCGCCAGATCTACCATCTTCTTCTATGTTGCCTCCTCAACCTACTTCTGGGCAGCCTCATCTGGCTCAGCTGCTTTTCTTTTACGCGACTTTCTTCAGAAGTGGGATGTTGAAGGAACTAGCGACAGGCAACATCTTCTCCAAATCGAATTCTTCCCTCAACCACAATCACCTAGATGGGCCCTGATCCTTTGCACCAGATTGGAAAGTCGCAGGTCTGAAAATTGTTAACCTTGAATGGGAGGCAGACACAGCATTAGCAACAGTCGCAGCAGGGGAAAGACCACTTGCTGAACCCCTCGGAGGTTGGACTACTGAAGAGTGCACATGCCTTTTTTTTGTCATTTTCTCTTCCTTTGCAGCCTATTTGACCTTTCTATTTTCCTTTGCCGATCGATTAGCTGCTTAACCATATCGTCTCCTCCGACCATTACGTCTGCAGTTGCAACACCAAGATAAAATGAGATAAGCATTTTTTATGTAACTCATGATTGAATGCACATGCAATGCATGATTTGCCAAGTTATGCTCCCCCTTACTCAATCATAATGCTCACATTCTATGTTTTCGCCAGCATCAGAGCTAGAGGACCCAAATAGCATACCCAAGAGATAATTGGAGTCGTAGGGTCTTCCTTACCTTGCCATAGTGTCCATCAATTTCTCGATATTGGTCTCGTATAGGAATTTTTCGATAGATTGGTCTTTCAAGTTGGTCGCTCCCTTCGATCGGGGTAAGCTAAAATCTAAATCCATCGACCATCCCTACCAAAAAATACCTCTTCTTACACCTTTTCATCGAAGATGGGATAGTGAAGAGCTTCCTATTCAGTCGGTTGGTAAAGTAGTACTCCGTACCATCACTCTAACCTGAAATGTAGAAGAAGTGGGTGAAAAATCCAAAGTTGGAGCCACTTCCTTTATTTTACAGAGGATTTTGAAGCAAGCCATCGATCTCCATCCGTTTGAATTTAGTTGATTTGGGGCAATCCTATAACCCCTCAGCACTGCTGTCTCGAATGCACCGAACGGGAACCTCATTCCTGCATCTAAGCTGTAAAGGTGGTAGATGAACCACTCATTCTTTTTATGGTCAAAAGGCCCCTCCGTCATCGCTATGGAGCTAGGGTAAGCTATCACAAACACATCCACAGGGAAACTATATCGAAAAAAAATTTAAGCCACTTTTCCTGAACTCAATCTAGAAAAATGATCAACTGCAGGCCGATCCCTGTATTCTTCAATGAAGCTTCTGTCTATTGACTGACTACTGTTGGATGCCATTTTCAGTGAAAGAAGAGAAGCAAAGTAATTTCTAATCTCTAAAAAGGCTTTAAGGATCTACGTTAGAAACTTCTTCGGAGAAATCAGAATGAAGAAGAATGTAGAAATGTAATGAATCAGATGACAGAGAAATTAAAGATATGCGAGTAAGAATTACTTATATGGATAATCTCGCAAGAACACCAAAAAAATTGCTAGAATCTGAAAGATAAAGGTTGAGAAAAAATTTTGGCAGAGTTTTGCTAAGGATTACTAAAAAGTAAAGAAAAAAGACTCAGAAGTTACCTCTTTATAGACAAAAACTTCTTGAATGCGCCAATCATCTCGTCACAGAATGCTCATCACATGTCATTGAAGCATCATTACGATGCGAAGAGCGAAGCATCATTCTCGATGCGCGTGTACGATATTAAATGAAAAAATAGCTGTCTGAACAGATACGTCTCTTCGGCTAAGTGCTTTTCAAATTTTGAAAATTCCGCCAATAGTCACTCTCCGTTCATAGCACCTTAGAGTAAAATTCACTCGATCGGATCCTTTTGGGGGAAACAAGGGATAACTATGAAAAATATCATACTCTAAGAACCAAGCAATAATCCCATTACACTTGACATGGCCCTAAACCTATCAGGAAAAGAGCACCAAATGTGAGCCACAAGTCAAGGAAGAGGCCATGAGATGTCCGATCGGACTGATAGGATATCACGTCTCAATCAGTTCATCGACACAATGTAGAGCCCATGCCCTTCACCTACTCCTTGTCACTTCGCCGCTTGCCTACTCTGATAGCCAATTATCAAGTCACAGGCACTCAAGTGCACCCTTCTTATCTCCTATAAATAGTGCAATACACAGTGGTTCCAGGTATTGAAAGTCTGAGACTCTCTCTCGAAGAATTTTTTTCTAGAAAGCTACTGACTTAAGTTTTGGAGTGTTTACGCCTGTTCCGATCGGACTTTTCTTCTTGTAAGAATTCAACAGCTGATCTGAAACGACTCCGGTCAGCTCTCTCTCTTTTTAGATAAAGACTTTCCTGTCTTATCACTTAGGTTACATATAACAAGTTTACATAGATATCCAACTAGTGGGGAATTACATCACTAATGAGTGCTCACCTATTTTTAATATTAATGTCTGTATAGTATATAATAAAGCAATTTATCACCTAATTATTTTATCATTGTAATTTTAATATTATTCAATTATATATTACTTTTTTATTTTTAGCAAAAATATTTATATAAGTATATAAATTTTGTTGGAAATTTATAATGTAATATGAAGTTTATGTGTGTTATTGTTGAAGTTTACATAGCGTTAACATCATAGTAATAGATATACTCATCAAAAATTAAGAAAGTCAAAAGAATGTCCTAAGAGATACATTGAATGTAGACATTTAGGAAGAAACAAAAGACTATCATAGTAGTACTGAGCATTGAAGTATTAATGGTGTAATGTAAATGGTGGAGAACACAAAAGCGATCAAACAGGGCGAATCGTCATTGGCACTGTTCATCACGATTCCACCTATAGCTATCCAGATTCAATGAATGTAAACACCTTTCAAATCATGAACTAACTTCCACTAAAAATGCTCATGCCCATTCAGGTTTGACTCTACAAAACCCAATCAGATAGTAATTCTTTTTTTATTTATATTTTTTTTAAATATTGGAATATATTATAATAAACATATAGTTGTAAATTTTATTTTACAGACCTTTTCTTATATCACGTAAAAAAAAAAAAGAATTAATTTCCCTTACTGATTTTTTTTTTATTTGAAGAAGAAGAAAGAAAAAAAAAAAAAAAAAGCAAAACAAACTCAAACTGAAGTTAGCCGTGGAAAAGAAACTTACATGGCATCACCAGCTAAGAGAGAATCCAACTAGCGAGATACCTTACAGATTAATTAAGCTAACCAAACCCTAAAAACGAAATGTGTTCCTTATATTATATTCATTAAACAAAATTACATTTCTCTTGCACCAAGAGCCTAGTGTAAATAAATCTACAACTTCTTCTACATCTTTTCAAAAGATAGGTATAAAACTGTGTACTGGAAACAAAACAGATGTCCAAATCCATTATTTATTTCGGTCAAAATGATAAAAATAAGAATTATATATATAATCAAACATGTGAATTAAAATGTCGACCAAGTCCTTGTGAATTATTTGGAATCAATTTGCAACATTCTAAAAATTTCAAAATTTCGGATATGGATTTTAATTTTTAAAATTATATTTAATTAATTTGAACTTAAATTTAAGTATCTAAATAATTAGTTACTCCCTCCAATCCAAAATATATGACGTTTTAAGATTGTCAATTTATTTCATTATAGATGACGTTTTGCTCTTTCAATAAACTTATACCCATTTGTTTACTTCTTTGCCCTTATTAATTATAACCATCTTAAATGACAATCTTGATGTAAATGACAGTCTCCGATGAAGAAAATCAAGAGTCTCTGTAAATCACTTCTTAAAAGAAATAGGGTTTTGATATTTTCATCTACCAATAGAAGAAACAATGAAGAATGAGTTGGAGGGAGTAACGCACTACAAAAAAACTTCCGTCGCTAATTGACAAATTCCGTCGCTAAAATAACTTAGCGACGCCCAATGAACAGTTGCTAAAAGCCCAGTCGCTAATATATTAGCAACGGATCATAAATCAGTCGCTAATTTATGTTTCATAATTAGTCGCCGGTATTATAATAATAATTTTTAGCGACTAAATTTTCCGTCGCTAAATAAATTATTCCAGAGAAATATAATAATTATTTTTAGTGACAAATTTCGTCATTAAATCCGTCGCTAATAAATATTTATAAATTGAAAATTAAAATGGAAGTTCATGACGCAAAACAACATCGCAAATAATGCAAATTCCGTCGCAATTCATTTATAATATTTTTTTATTATTATTATAACATTCAGAATTTAATTTATATAAATAAAATTTTTCAAATACTATTAATTTAAAAAATATAATATCATAAAAGTAAATTAAATTTTGCAGTACTTTACAAATAATTAGAAAAAAAATCCAAACTAAATAATACTACAAACAAATTTTTATACAATATGCTACCAAAAAAAAGAAAAAACTTCGCCGTCTTCATCAATATTCACAAGCAGCAACCAAGCACTTGCCTTCTTGTTCTAATAAACCTGAATGCATGATAAAAAATTAGAGACAAGAATTTTCGCCTATTCTACCATACATCACTACATATGAGTCTTAAAGTACACAAACTACTTCTAATTAGTCATTAAAATTATCGACATTTTATAAATGCACCTTAATTCTCTTCACAAAATCCAAAGCTAGCTGATCCAAGTAGCTGTCATCAAGGTGGAGTGCCAATGCATGATCGATAAAGTCAATTGTATCATCTTCTAGTCCATATTTTCTATGTTGAAAGACAATAGCAAACATCAACATATGTCAAAATTGATGAGCAGTCAAATGTGTTATAAAAATACATAGCTCTTATAAAAATACTGATGGAATATGACATGGTATGAATGTGATGATAGCATAGCGGAAAAACAAAAATTTTTATCATACATACCATATAATTCCAAAGCAAAAACGAAACATGCAATTTTAGGGTTGTATAACTTACAACTTATGATGCATTTTGAAAATTGAATTTGATGATGCCCAGCAACTAAGGTGACTTTATCCGCCTTAGGTCTCGATCACCAATGCCAAGGAACAGCCTTTAACGCCACTCCCTCTATTCTCACACACACACTTGCAAAGATGGCTTGAAATAGAGATCGCTAGCTCTCTTTTAAGTATTGTGTAATGGCAATTGTTTGAAGCTACAAGACTTGATCTTGTACTTCTTTTAGGTGCTATTAATGCCTAAGAACACAAGAAAGCAAGGAAGAATCCTTCTCCTTGTGTATTTCGGCCAAGAGAGAATTTTTGAGGGAGAGAATGATTTCACGCCAAAAGCAAGGTGGCTAGGGTTTTTCTTTCTTTCACGCCAACTTCTCTCATTCTTTTAGGGTTTTATTTCTTTTAATATATATGCTTATCCTTTGGCAAGTCATTGATCTGAATTCAACTATCCTAAGATAATTAATTCAAACTCTTTCACTTCCTAAAGATAAGTAATATATTTTGAATTAAACTCTTTTGAATTTAAATTCAAATTTGAAATAAAACATAAGCCATTTAATTAAATAAAAACACTTAATATAAATAATAAACATGTGCCGAAATTCCTTGATTTCCCTCTTGGAATTTCGGCCACTTCATCAATTATATAAGTGATTTAATTTAATTTAAATTCTTTTAGGCTTTAATACTCAATTAACTTAATTAATGTAACATAATTAATTAATTGAAATTAAATCTTGTGGGCTGAATTTCTCTCTCTCATGGACTAAAGCCCAATAGCAATTTTATAACCCATTACATACATTAATTATGCTTTAATTAAAAGCCCAAATTAATGCCCAATACTTAATTTAAACATTTTAAGCCCAATGCTTTGTGTGCGATCCTATAGGTCCATTTAATGTTGGCAATGAATTAATAAATTAATTCAAAGGCTATATATATTCTCTAGCAAGATATTATAGCATTCCAAATTAAATGAAAATGCATATGGCATTTAGTGACCTAATGCAATTTTGCATAGTCCCTTACCCATAAATATCAGAATTAATATAAGGCATGGAACTAGTCATCCTTATATATATTAATTCCTTTCTTGATATTCCAGTGACACTGAACTCTCAGATAAATAATGATTACTCATTATTTCATCTCGGTATGGCCATACACTTCTCAGTTCACTGATCAAGTGGCCGATGATATTTTCTCTCTTATTGAGAGGGGTAATCCCTTCACTTCTCTCATGCTCTCTAACATGAATCAATGCATACCCAATCATACCCGTACTTGTCACTCTGTTACGAGCACGTTAGGTGTATGTCAAAGTACACAGTAATTCATAAAGAGTTTCATAGAGATTTCAGGTCTAAGAACTCTGATACAAAACTTGCATATGAGAAACACTTATGACTTATACCATGTAGTGTTCTCATGAGCGGATCGTATCCAGATACCATGTTCTTTAACATGTATCTATGATCTCTGATTGACACTCTTGTCCTAATGATCCGTAAGACATAACTCATAATATCAGAGAGAGCATACTAGTCTTAATTCATTGTTATTCCCATAACAATGACTGACCAGGGATATTTAGAATGATGTCTCATTTGTTTCAAGGTCTTACAACCATGTGCCTCACACATGATAACTTAAACCGAAACAACACTCTTGGATAGTTTTATCAATTGAGATGCACAGAAATACAAAGGATAAAGCAAATGCCTCATTTTATTAATTCAAAGTGCTTTATTACAATGCATTGGGGCTAGGGCTTACACTAACAAATACATACTATGAAGTTGATTAATTCCAAAGCTACACATATTGTTATAGGATATTGAGAAGTTGGATTATGTACCAAGACCAAATATCGGAGCCTTTAGGAATTGTACGTTTAAATTGTTACAATATACTAGCTGCATTCTATATAATTACTCACAATTCGAAAGACAAGCAATAAGGACGAGATCAGAGGAAAGACAAGCCTGCTCAAAAATTTGATCACATGCAACACACATATGCATCTAAAAATAGGCAACTATCATTTTTAAGAGCTTGTTCTAATAACCAAAGACAAATGTTTCATAACAAAAAACTCAAATATCCAAGATATCTCCTATGCTCGGTGCATCAATTGTGCTGTTCCAATATGCAAAGAGAGGAACAAAATAGACTACCGCACTTTGCCACAAGGTGTCAACCATTGTAAGCCAAAACAACTTTGGTTGGCAGTGAAGTATAAATTATAGAATATAACATGCTGCTCCACTTATTAATTGCATTTGTCAGAGTGAAACTAGTGAATAGAACATAACTGCACATAATGCATAACAATATCCACATCCAGGTCCACATTTAGTAACATTAAATGCAAAAACTTATACAAGCATCTTTTGTTATTAATTCATTTTTAATTTGAAAAGGAAAGGCAAAAGAAGTTGTGCCACTGCTCAAATTCTGAATCACTCAATTCATGCATCCCAATCACTAAAGTTCTCAAACCCATTGAAGAGTAAGTGTGAAGATGCCCTTCAGTTAGGCGTACAATGTTTAAGTTCAAAGACCTATTTATAATACCAAACATGGATGTGTCAGCACCTTTTACAAAGACCTTGACACTCTTGTTAGGGCATCCTAATATAACTGACATCCTCTTCCGATCACTATCAAACTCATGCAAGGCTAAGACATTGAACCTGTATTGCCCATATGGGCAATCCAACAGAAAAAAGAAACAATAAAAATGTTTGAATGAAACAAAGCTTATCCATTTCTTTTCATATTAATGAAACAGAGATTACTTTTTTTTTCTTTATATTTCAATTACATATGCTTTCGCAAATACTTATAGGCATATACTAGTAAGCATATACCTTAAACTTTCTAAATTACCTCTTTACTATCCTTAGTTCTAAGCATGGTATGTATTAAAACACAGTCTAACAACATAATCCACATAAGCCTTGTTGTATATACAAGTTCTTCTCTATTCAACTTTATTTTTTTTCCAATTGAACCTTCAAAAGAACTACATTATTTATGATCCCAATAGTTCTATCCTTTTGCAGATTTCTATTAAATTGTCAATCTCTTAAAATAAATCAAGATGAGGTTACTGCTCTTTTAAAACTTTAAGAACAAAAATTTAAAACAAGGTACAAAATGGAAAGGAAATAAGTCATAAATACCTATAATAAATATACCATCATTGTCTATAAATAGAAAAAAATTTCCATTATCTATATTAAACCAGTTAGCATAGCTGCAAACCAGCTTCACGAGTAGTGTAAGCCACAACTCTAAAATGGTATAATCGACATTATAAAAAAGATGTAACCACAAGACCCAAGTATAAGCATAGTACTTATTGCTTTTAATTAAATAAACCAAACCTCCTAACAAAAGACAAGCAAGTTAAATTTGGTCGTACCAACATGGAAATTCCTAATAAAGCTCATGAATACATTAAGAGAAAGGACAAAAATAATCGGCCAATACAGACAATTTAACCAATCACTAGTTAAAGAAGTAATCATGCTTGAGATGCCACCAATTCCAACTTGAAGCAACAGTGAAAAAAATGCATTGCTATTTGTAGATTTGTGATGATCTCCTAAGACTCTAGCAAGAACTTTAGTTGAGAAAATTTATATGCACTAATTTCAAAATTGAGAATAAAGAGAAGAAAGAAATTGGAGTGAACTTAAAATATGAATATCAGATATAATTATTGATAAAGTAAAGCCATTTCACTTAGAAAATCTAAAGGTAGTATTATACATTTAGAGCTAAGGAAAACATTAACATTGTGATATAGCAGCAATACTTATCTTAGAACAGGAAACTGGAAGTTCCAATCCTTTGAAAACTTCATAAAAATTGAAAGGTTGACAGCCTGTTGGAAAAAACAGAGCCCATTATTACAACAGTAAACCCTTTGATTGCTGAGAAAACATAGTTCATATAACCTAAAAGGTCCTAACAACATCACAAGTTTTGACCAAAAACATGTAAATAGAAATAGACATAACATGTAAAATTCATACATAACCAAGAAATTACCACTGATTTAAGGATAAAAATATGAATGGTGAAAATAAAATGCTATCTGGAGTAAGTGTGGTGATATATATCATGACTTGACAACAAAACTTAAAGGAACCAACTCCGCAAACTAACATTAACAACCAAGCATACCTCACTGCTACTAGTTTAACATAATATTTGCATAAAAAGAATAAATTATCATAAATCCAGTGACAAACAAGCAGATGAAAAAAAGAATTTGCATATTAAGTAAATGACAACTGAACCTAAGGCATTACCTCATAAAGAACTTCATTTATCAACTGTTCTGCCTTTGAAATTTGTTCTGGAGTACCCATTAACTCTACCATCCTAGTTGCGAAATCAAAAACACTAAACGCAATCAAAAGGCAAGGCACAGATCCGGTAAGAAATAATCAAATAACAGCACAGATCCGGTAAGAAATTACCTTAAAAAGAACTTCCTTTCTACTTGGCTATCTAGATCTCATTAGCAGGCGGTGGAACGCTGTTATAAGGCGCTGGAGCATGAGCCGAATCAGGGGGTGAGAAACCAGTGGCCTTGCGAGTTGACGATGGAGTGGTCTGGTCATCGTATTTGCGCTTGGTGGTGAGGGTGGCGGTGGTATCTGTGCCCGAAGAGTATTGAGATTCGTCCGCCATAGTTAGAGAGCGAGAAACCCTAAGAAGTGAGTGGTTGATTGGTCGATGTAAGAGCTGGAGGGGATGGGGTTTTTATATGGATGTGGGCTACAACCATAGATAATTGTATGTAGATTTTTTTTCTTTTTCTTTTTGTTTTTATTTTTATTTTATTATTTGGCATTTGACCCGATTGTATTGTTTTTTAGGATTATTTATCGAGGAAAAGAAATGAATTGCTCCTTTTCTATTTTAGTTTTGAAAAAGTGCCCTATTAATTTTATAAAATTTCATCAATATTTTTTATTTCATAAATATATTTTATAAATTTACTATTTAAAAAATGCTTCAAATTAAAATAATTAGATTAAGGCTTGATCGATAGTAGAGTTTCTCTGTACTATGAAAGCACACAAATTAGTCTCAATATCCCTTGAATTATGTAACTTGAACAAAATATACGTATAATAAAAATGAGAGTTCACTACTGTATCTTAAGTCTGAATTGATATTTAAGGAAACAACATCGATTGATTGTAATGATAATTGAAAACTTGTATCTCCTAATTGTCACCTGAATAATATATTGAGTGAGCTCAATGACCCCAATGGTGGGTCTCAGCCATCCATGGCCTTGTGCAGTGCGAGGTATGACAGCAAATCATGAAAAACGAAAAAAGAAATAGAAATAAGAGGCAAGAAATCAACCATTTCATCAGTTATTTAATCAACTCAAGTTAAAGAAGTTGTAGTCAGTCATGATGCAAATAAGAAATCAACAACCACAATGCAAATCACCGATTTGAACTTAAGTGAAATCAAGAAAAAATTAATTATTACCAACGATTTCACCAACAAGAGGCAAGAAAACTTATTTTTATATATCATGGAATATGAAAGTAGAATATTATTAAAATTAAAAAAAAAGCAAAATGAGAAGAGAAAAAATATTATAGTTAATATCTAGTCAATATTATTAAATATTTTAAAAGAGACCACATGCTCGAAGTCCATGTGATTTTTTTTATCTTATTTAATTACTTTTTTGTAATTTTAATTCTCAAATTTTTTAAAATAATTTTTAATCTTAATTAGTAACAATAAATATGTATTTGTATTTTCATTTATATTATAATACTTGGAATAATCAAAATTATAAATTTTTTAAAAAATTAATTGAAAATAAGAAAATAATATTATATAGGATAAATTACTAAAATACCCCTACCAAATTTCATTATTTTATCCTTGTATTCAAGGATAATGTTGTAAGTATATATAACTAAAATTTTTAATAATATAAAATTTGATCAAAATTTTGACAAAATAAAAATAAACTATAAATTTTTTATAATCATTTTAAATGAAATAATAAAATTTATATAATTATTATATAAATATTTATATTTATTATTTTTCATAATATATCAATCTTCAATAATTATAACAATTACTTTATTATTATTATTATTATTATTATTATTATTATTAAAAATGTAATTTTTTAAATAAATAAGTTTATATTTGGGGATAATTGATAAAGAAATCAATATAATTCCTAATAATTTAATATTTGATTTAAATTTTATAAAATAAAAATAAATTACAATTTTTTTATTATTATTTTAAATCAAATAATAAATTTTATATTACTATTTTATAAATATTTATTTTTATTAATGTTGAACACGCAAATATATAATAATCGCAATGATTAATTTATTATTTTGATTAAAAATGTTAATTTTCTCAATAAAGAACTTTAGATTTTGGTATAATTGATAAAAAATTATTATCAAATTATAAAATAATTTATAATTTTCTGTTACAAAATAAAATATTCATTTCATATGATCTATATTAAAATTACTTGAAACTATACATAAATCACGTGAGTGAAATTAAAAAAACTTATTTTTAATTTATTTGCGACGGATTAGCGACTAAATAAATACGTCGCTAATTGTATTACTGTAACAAATTACTATTAGCGACAGTTTCCGTCGCTAAACCGTCGCAAAAAATCGCTATGTTTTCCCTCCAAAATTAGCGACTAAAATGTTCGTCGCTAAATTTTCTGGAACTATTTTATGAATAAAAAATTATAAAATGTAGCGACGAAATATATTTGTTGCTAATTCCGTCGCTGACATGCGCGTGCACGTCCAGCCAATAATTAGCGACTGTTTTTTCATTCCGTCGCTATTTCGTCGCAAAAAGTAGAAAAATGCTCCTCACGATGGATTGTAAAACAGTCGCGAATCCGTCGCAAAATTTGCGACGAAAATAATGCCGTCGCTAATTGACAGTTTTTTTGTAGTGACATGATATGAAAACATTATTATAAAAATCAGAGTTACCTGCCTTTTATACTAAAACAGTAAGCTATTTACACTAAAACAGCTAGCTGTTTATACTAAAACTACAAAACTTAACAAAACTAATAAAATAGCTAGCTGTTTATACTAAAATTACAAAGCGAGTATTGTTATAAGCATCATCTTCCTCTAAACATGGTGATAAGTGTGAATTATATATTGTTTTTAGTATATTTTAAGTGTTTTTAGTTAGATAATTTAGTTTAATT
>JBBPFJ010001284.1:12500-17000 GCA_037975025.1 Excoecaria agallocha | reverse complement strand
GCTTTTACCCTCTTTTGATCTCACCACGTAAGCCTTTTACCACTCAAGTTGTTGTCTTCAATTACACTTCAAAACTTAAATTTAAGTCAAAATGATTCATAAGCAGCAAATAAAAAATGAGGAATGCAATGAAAATACTTAGCAAAGAAGATAGGCTCAATACTAGAAACAAAATACCAAAATGAAGAAAGTTGAAATGAGCATACAAGATGAAGCTATATATATGTTGTCCAAATTATGTAATTTTAATTAACAAGAATCAAATTATTAACTATAGTGTAAATGGAAGCAAAAAGATGTAAAGACACAAAAGAAAGCAATTTAGAATGAAAGAAATGACAAAACTAATAAAAAAATGTAGAAATTAAAATTCCCCTAACAGAAAGTTTAACTTTGATACAAGATATGTTATGACACTAAGACAAAGTAAAGAGACCCAAAGAAAAAGGACTAGGATGTAATATAGCTTTCTCTCACGAGCGCGATATCTCTTACGAGCGCAACAGGGGGAGAAATAACAATATGTTTAAATTATGTCAAGGCGTGATAAGGATAAGTTCAAAGAGTTGTAATCTTATTTGTTCACACCAATTAGAGGTAATTTCCAATTAAAACACTTCTTTGCAATTCTTTCTCTATTTTTTTAATTTGGATTAACAGTAATGTGAACAGTACAACTTTTTTTCAATTCTAATAAATAGTACCAAATGATTTTTTTTATAATTAAAACATTAAATACCACAAGACTAGATGTAGGAATAAGAAAGAACACAAAGATTTGGGAACAAAAAAGAACACAAATTGTTCAAAACAAGATAATTTTGTAATTTCAATTCTAATGAAATTTTAAATAATAGAACAACAAATTAACACAAGATAAATAAGAATTTATCCTAATCCAATCTCTGATACCAAATGATACGGAACACCAAGGCTGAAGAACTTGAAATCTTTAAAAAACACAATATGGCATGAACATGAACAAGAATTAAATCCCCAACCCTATTGAACCCCCTATCAATGTATGAAAGGAAATTCAAATAATTAGGTTGATTTAAACACAAGAACTGAATTCACCACGAAGTAAATACCTTGATAAGAATTAAAGTTCTTGATGCAATGAAAAAGACAAGGAATCCTCTCTAAAGTAAATTCAAGCAAGCCAAAGAAAAATATTCTTCAATTAATCAAAAAACTATCAAATTTGAATACAAAGAGTTTAATGTGGTATTTATACCCACTTAAAGAATCCTTAGCCCAGTTGGAATAAGAGTAGGCTTAATTCCTATCCCTATTTGGATTGGAAATTAAACCTAACTTCCTACTTAAGATAATAAAATAAGACCAAATGAATGGGCCGCCCTAAGGGTGGCGTGAAGCCCATCTAAATAAGGCCTAACTTATTACAATAATCCAATTAAAATAACAAACAAAAGTCTTAACTAAAGCCCAAACAAAGAAGCCTCTAAATCTATTAACACATGCAATGCATATGCCTTATCTCATATGATGTGTATATGCATATGGCACATGCATGGCACATATCTTACACATATCAAGGAACATGTTTGGCACATGTCATGGTCACATGTCCGGCACATGTCATGGTCATATGACTGGCATATGTCAAGCGTCACATGACTTGCACATTTCAAATTGATCATGCATATTTAATCTTCACATATCTATCCCATTGATGCAACCTTGTACGGGTCTTTACATGTCACACCGACGAAAGATGCCGCACTCACGACAGGATGCTGGCTTTTAATAACTTTCACAATTTGGCCCAAGTATGTTTGTAGTGCTTCCTTGAACTTCTTAACCCGTGATCTTGTTATCAGACCATCTGGTAATGCCATCTCATCCTTGAACTTATTCCTTGTTTGTCGTTCCTTAGTTGTGCTCGCATCAATTCCTCGCATACGAATTATATAGAAGCATTTTCGTTGTGAGCTTTAAAGACAATGACTTTTCAAGCTAAGTTTTATTAAGAAACGTCCCAGATTATTTTAATTATATATAAAATCTTTTACTTTTTAAAAGCTAATTTTTAAATGTGAGTTTCCTATCCAAAAACAAAACTTCGGTCTAATTTTATTAACAAAAGGCTCTAATTTTTTAATATAAATATTTTTTGTGGCATTTTTCTTATGCGATAAAAAAAACCTTTTTGTGATAAAAGACAGGGAATGGAAACTTTTTGTGATAAAAGACAGGGAATGAAAACTTACTTGTAATTCTTGCCTAACTACACTCACAATAAAAGGTGATCCACGATGATGATGATTAGGAGTGTATACGGGTCTGAATCTTCCTATACCGAAAAAAAGATCCAAAACTTATCTGTACTGTTGACTTTTTTATTAGAACCAAATTGAATTGTGCCGTTGACTTTATTTGGAACGGATCTGGTTATTATATCCAAAATCGGATCGAAAACCATATTGAACTGTATCGAATTATCTTGTATTGAATTGTATTGAAAGAACCGATATTTATTAATTATTATATATAATACTAATAATATATATAAATATTACTTATAATTTTTATTCTATATGTACTGTATAAATTTAACTTCATAATTATTTGCATTATATATTTTAATATACAAAATTAAGATAATAATTAGTTAATAAAATAAACTAAATATTTTAATTATTAAGAATAGAAATTTAATTATTATAATAATTATTCTATTTACATGAATACGAATATATAAATAAAAAATTTATGTTTGATTTAATTTATCTTTAATATCACTCAACTACTATTTATTTATTTTTTTATAAATATCTATATAAATATGTAAATTAAGCAATTTATCACATAAATACTTTATCAATTAATTTCATTTACTCTGAGTATCAATTAACTAATACCTATCTATTTTTAGGACAATACCTATATGAATATCTAAATTAATAATGTAATTAAATATATTTATTATATATAATAAAATATTACCAATTAATGTATTATATGAGTGCATAATCATTTTATCAATTAATTTCATTTATTTTTAGTGTCATTCAACTAGTATTTATATATTTTTGCACAATATCTATATTAGTAATGGAGTTGTAAATCAATAATGCGATTATATATAGTTATTATGTATAATAAAATTCTCTCAATTAATATAATTATGAGTATTTAATTATCTTATCAATTAACTTTATTTATTTTTATATCATGAATGATTGAATGTACCTATATGAGTACATAATTATCTTATCAATTAATTTTATTTATTTTTAGTTTCATTCAAATAATATTCATTTATTTTTAGCTTAAGGAGTAAATAAATATACAAATTAATAATTTAATTATATCGTTTAGAAATAAAAGAAAATTATTTATTGTATTATATCCATGTATTATACTAAAGTTATATTTTTATTTTTGTTGTCTAATGTTTTTTGAAATATTTATCTTTATAAATAATGATTTATCTAATAAATAATGATATTTGTATTATCCCTCATCATATTCTAATAGTTGCAGCTTGATTTTTATTATTTTTTTGTTAATTCATATATAATATAATTTAAGCCTTATTACTTGATTATGAAATAGATAACAGTTAATTTTTTTTATGTCCCGTGCTTTAAAACAAACTTTTCATTTCATGAAAATAACTTAACCTTTAAATATCCATGGGGTGGCACAACACTAGCAGTGGAAATAAAATATGCCACAATAGATATCCAGTTAAAACCTTCAATTCATCATATCTAATAAATATTTATCTTCATAAACCGAATCTCATCTTTATAAATAATGGTAAATATAAATTATTTTTGTAATGGTAAAAAAACTGAATATAGGATTAAAAAATAAATTTAAAGATTTTAAGAGGGAAAATTTTTTAATTTTGGATTTTTGGAAGGAATGAAAAATTGAATTAAGTAGTTAATAATTTTAAAAATATTAAAAATGGAATTAGGTTTACGTTTCTCTTCATTCACTCTTTCCCCTTTCCTGCCTCCTCTATACCTTTACTAGGCTTCCCCTACTCTACGTCTCGCCACTGCCCCTCTCTCTACAAATTTGAGCTTAGTGGTCTCTTCCTCTCCCCTTTGTGCAGGTTACTTAAGGTATTGTCTTTTCTCATTTCTCTCTTCCTTTGAATTCTTTCTCTCCAGATCTCAACTACTAAGTAAGTGTTTTAGCTTTCTTTCTTACTTCTTTAAGCATTTATATTTTCTTTTCCATCTTTACTGCCCAACTCTTTACTTAATTTGTATCTTGATTTAATTTATTTTTGATTAACTAGGGTTAAATGTGGTTTGATTTCTTTTTCTTTTTATGATGATTTGAGAAATTGTTATAGCATTTTGATGCTTTATATGAAAAAATACTTGTGTTGTTAGAATTTGGGCATATTCATTGTGTAAATTGTTATGGATATAGGCTGAATCAATTATGCTCACGTAATGTTCGAAAAAATGCCACAATGACACTTAACATTCGATTTTGTCACTTTTTTGTCAA
>JBBPFJ010001284.1:0-10000 GCA_037975025.1 Excoecaria agallocha | reverse complement strand
TTTATACTCAGAATCTAATTGAAATAAGAGTGGTGAAAGGAGTAATTACACGGTAACTGTTTCTATAGAAAGGTATAGTCAAACCACTTGACTTTCCTGATATTTGGGTAGTCATGATGCCTAGCTAAAGGTCAATCATGAATTTTATAATAATGTATCATAAATATCAATAGGGATTGATAAAATGATTTAAAGGAGTTTAAATCATGTGAGTTTTAAATAGAACTCATAATTACGTTTTATACTGCCAATATGAACAGGAACCCAATAGGTCACAAACATATAGAGAAAAGGATAAAATGGTAAAAAGACAAGGATATTAATATTTGATATTATTATGAGAATGTAGAAGTGAATAATAGAATAATTAATTAAAGAGTTTAATTAATTATGATCAAGTAAAATTGTTCACAGAACTTTTTAGAAATGTTCTGTAAAATGGACCTAATTGAAATAATGTATTTCATAATTAATTATTATTGAACTATAAGTGTTATAGGGCTGATATAATAATTAATAGATCCATTGAAGTAATTAAAAGGGGCCCAAATAATTGAGGTTGGAGCAGAAACCCTCCAGAGGAAGGGTTTCATGCCACCTCCTGGTAGAAGGCCTTAGAGGCCTAATTCTTAGACAAAAAAAAAATTAAATATATTTCATAATTTTTATGTATCCCACATATTTAATTTGGATGGATTTGTAATTCATGTGGGTGATTAAATCCAAGTGTATGCACAAAGGGCCTAGTTTATGGGTTTTGTGCATAGTCTTTTGTGAAAGGACTTAAATTGGATTTAATTGAGCCCAAATAAATTTTTAATAATTCCAGAAGCCCATTTAATATTTCTCCAACAATTTTAAAGAGCCCAATCCTATTATGAAGTTGGATTTTTAACCTAACTATAAAAATCCAAGTGATAGGGTATTAGGATTAAAGGTGAACAATTAAGAGAAAAGAGTTTCTCTCACTCTCTCAACCCTAGCTGCCACCCCTTGCTAGCATCAAGGGAATTTCAGCCAGCTCTTGTTCTCTTCCTTTTTTGGTTTATTCAATCCTTCTCTAGCGTGGATTACTTATTTGAGGTGTTCTATTTTGGACACCGTGGTTTGCGACAACTCGGTGAGAAGGAAAATCAACTGTTCAACAAAAATCAAAGGTGATTTTTCTTATTCTCATTAATATGTATATTGTAAATTCATGTCAAGATTAGATCTATTGGTTAAAAATTTTAAATTCCGCTTATGTATGAGATGCATGTAACCGATAATTTCCAACATGGTATTGGAGCCTCGGTTTTGCCATGAATCTACAATTCTATATTTTGCGAAATAATTTTTATTTTTGACTTATTTATTTCATGAACTTTAAAATATCATATTTGATTTTTTATGAATGAGAAATATTGATTTCTGGATGTATGTGATCAATTATATAAAACGAAAAATAAAAACGATTCTTTTGAGAAAAGAACCATTGAGAATGACCTGTAGGGTTTTATTTTTCAATAAAGTCTAGGGGCTGTTCTAAATTAATTTTTTATTGATCCACTCTAAGATCATTTTGATGATAATTTATGTGTTTAATATATGATATTAAGCCATAAGATCAAACAAAATTAAAATCGAACAAGTTTTGCATAAAATCTAGTTTAGTCGAAAAGTTTGATAAATTGGTGTTCTTCGTGTGTTCTTGGTATGTTGTTGGTGTGTTCATGTTTAGAACTATTTTTAATCTTCTAAATATGATATATCTGATATATTAATGTGTTTTTAATTAATTGGACTAATTAAAATGGGCCTTAAATTAATTGAATTAATTTTAATTCATTAAAACCACTTAATGGGCTTAATTATGTTTACGAACTTGATTTAAATTAGTGAATGACTTGGTGGGCCCAAAGAGCTGATTTAAATTAAATATTATAAACTAAAATTAAGTTTATTAATGATTTTTAAGGGCTGGAGTGGGCTTGGCTCATTCCAAAAGGCCCAAATGGTCTAATAGACACAAAACTAATTTGTGTGTGAACACATCTTAGGGTTTATTGTGCGGGTTTCGGCTTACCCTTGTTTTAAGCCCAAAATTGATTTTTTAATTATTTAATATGATTAATTAATTAAATAATCAATTGATAATTAATTAATAATCAATTGGATTGATAATTAAGGCAAGAACACATGCATGTAAAAAGGTTTCCTAAAATGAAAGTTTTCAAAATGGAAAAAGTTTTCTAATTTGATCACATTATTAAAATAACTCCAAAGTATGTTTCAAGAGTTGAAACAAAGTTAGTAATCCATTATATGTTTTACTTTATGCATTAGAAATGCATATAAGGGTGTATGATTGGCATAATGGATAGTTATGGACAAGGCCCAATGTGATTGAGCATAATGCATGTTTCAACCTAATGAGGACTTTCATGTCCCAGCCACTTGTTTTTGGTTTGTTTTTCTTTTCAAATTGTAATATGTAATTAGATTACTTAGATTAGAATTATAGATAGAGATGGAGACCACTATCAAGGAGCAAGATGGACCAGATGGAGATCCAAAAAATTTGAAGATAATGTAATTATTTTTACTTGTTTGAATGATGCATATTACCTAGGTTTGACTGTTTGATTTCCCTTTTGGCTCGAGAAAATCAATGTAGTAATGTCCATAACTATATCATATTTGTATGCTTATATTTATGAGATAGATATAAGAAGCTTACCAATGTATACTAACCATGTATGATGAGACTTAATTAACTAAAATCCCTTAAACTAATACTAAGGTATATAAGCCTTCCATTAATTTGAGGAGAACCAGAGTTCTTTATAGTGTGGGTTGTTGACCAAAGTTAAGCTCACATTATATCGAATATGTTCGAATTTAATTAAATGGGTCATCTTAGCTAGTTCATTAACTTGTTGACCAAAGTCAAGGCTAATGGTTCTAGAGAAAAGATTAGGGAATGCATATATGATATGCATGTATCAAGAGTTGATAACCTAATGATCCAATAGTTGTGTAGAGACACAATTGATATAGAGATACCTACCTTTCAAGGGTATGGAGTTTGATTTGTTAACCAAAGTTAAGGTCAAATTTCATATCAAGGATTGGATATTGGCCCACTAAGAAAACCATCGGGTTTTCTCGGGTTAAATAGTGAGGGCTATTGATTCGTAATAAAATAGTGGGAGTAAATGGATTAATTGAAGACATAATTAACGCATACATATATATGAACATACTCTTATATGTTTTTCTTTCTCACATCTAGGTCATCATCATGAGCACATCAAACATTAATATACGATCAATCTTGGATAACAAGCTAGTTGGCAGCAACTATTCTGACTGAATCAGGCAAGTGAGAATTTTTCTCATAGTTGAAAAGATCCATTATGTCTTGGATAAAGATCCACCACCACTTCCATCAGATAATGCCATTGATGAGATCAAGAGCGCTTATCGAAAATACATGGAGGATAGTGAAGCAACAACATGTTTGATGCTGGGTGCTATGTCCTCAGAGCTTCAGAAGCAACATGAGATGATGGATGCTAGAACCATCACTTTGCATCTAAAGGAGCTTTATTCTTCTCAGGTATATATGGTCCAATGACTACACATGCTAGAGGAGGTTACTCCTACTTCATTACTTTCATAGATGATTCTTCTAGGTATGGATATATCTATCTATTGAGATATAAATCTGAAGTATTTGAAAAGTTCAAAGAATTCAAAAATGAAGTAGAGAGGCAACTTGGCAAAAGTATTAAGACACTTAGATCAGATCGAGATGAAGAATACTTAAGCCAAGAATTTCAAGATTATCTTAGAGATAATGGGATTTTATCTCAATAGACTCCACCATATACACCACAAGACAATGGTGTATCTGAGAGGAGAAATCAAACACTATTAAATATGGTTCGATCCATGATGAGCCGAGCAAACTTGCCTAAGTCCTTTTGGGGATATGCACTAGAAACTGTTGTTTATATGTTAAACAGAGTTCCTAGTAAATCGGTTGATGTTACTCCATATGAGATATATGGAATAACAAGAAGCCCATACTTTCTCATATGAAAGTATGGGGTTGTCCTGCTTATATAAAGAGGACAATGTCAGACAAACTAGATGTTAAGTTTCATAAATGTTTATTTGTGGGATATCCAAAAGAAACATTTGGATATTATTTCTACCATCCTTTAGAACAAAAGATGTTTGTTTCAAGGCATGTTGTCTTCTTGGAAAGATAATTTCTCCTACAAGAGGATAGTGGGAGTAAAATTAAACTTGGTGAAGTTCAAGACCCATAAATAGAAGTAGATCAACCGATTGAACCCGAGACTGAATTTCATAATGATGAGATTATAGTTGAACCTAATTATACATAAAATCTTAGAAGATCTACTAGAATGCGTTCTATCCCTATGAGATATGGATTTTACATTAATTCAGATAAAGGCATAACTGTAGTAGAGGACAATGAGCCTACAAGTTATCAATAAGTTTTGAATAGTTCAGAATGTGATTTATGGCTTAAGGCTATATAGTCTGAAATGGACTCCATGTATGAGAATAAAGTATGGACTTTAACTCAACCACCTGAAGGAATAAAACCCATATGGTGCAAATGGGTCTTCAAAAAAAAAATACCGACATGGAAGGTAATATAGTTACCTATAAAGCTCGTTTAGTAGCAAAAAGCTATCGTAATAAAGAAGGTATTGACTATGATGAAACCTTTTCTCCTGTAGCAATGCTTAAGTTTATAAGAATACTTTTAGCCATTGCAGCTCATCATGATTATGAGATTTGGAAAATGGATGTGAAGACAACTTTCCTAAATGGAAATCTGACTGAGGATGTGCATATGACACAACCAGAAGGGTTCACATCAGGAAATGGCGAAAAGGTATATAAGCTTCAAAGATCCATTTATGGATTGAAGCAAGCCTCCAGGAGCTAGAACATACGATTCAATGAGACAATCAAAGAGTTTGGTTTCTCACAGAATGAATATGAACCTTGTGTGCATAAAAGGGTCGGTGGGAGTGCAATTATCTTCCTAGTTCTATATGTGGATGACATATTGATCATGGGAAATGACATTTCTCTTCTCCAATATGTTAAAATATGGTTATCTAAACAATTCTCCATGAAAGACCTTGGAGAAGCATCCTATATTCTGGGAATAAGGATCTATAGAGATAGATCTAATAGGTTGCTAGGTCTTTCTCAAAGTACATATATAGATAAAGTATTGAAGAGGTTCAATATGGATCTCTCTAAGAAAGGTTTTATACCCATGGTGCATGGGAAACACCTTTCTAAGTCTATGTATCTGCAGACACTAGAGGATAGAGAGAGCATGAATAGAATACCATATGCATCTGCAATTGGTTATATCATGTATGCTATGTTATGTACGCATCCACATGTAGCATTTTCTTTGAGTGTCATAAGCAGATTCCAATCCAATTTTGGAGAGGAACACTGGGCAGCTGTCAAGAAAATCCTTAAGTACTTGAAAAGGACTAAGGATATATTTTTGGTATATGGGAAAGGTAGTTTGGAAGTAAATGGGTATACAAATGCCAACTTCTAATCTGACAAAGATGATCACAGTTTGGTTTTGTGTTCATAATGGGAGGAGGGGCAATTAGTTGGAAGAGTTTCAAACAAGAAATAACTACTGATTCCACGATAGAAGCTGAGTACATTACTGCTTTAGAAGTAGCTAAAGAAGCAGTCTAGATCAAAAAGTTCATATCTGAACTAAGAGTGGTGCCTAGCATTGTTGATCTGATTCCTTTATATTGTGACAACAATGGAGCCATTGCGCAAGCAAAAGAACCACGATCACATCAGCAATCCAAGCATATTCTCAGACGCTACCATCTCATAAGGAAAATAGTAGCTAGAAATGATGTGAAAATAGAAAGGGTCCCCACATATGATAATGTGGCAGATCTTCTCACTAAAGCACTTTCCCAGATTAAGCACGATCACCATATAAATAGTATGGGTCTGAGACATATGACTGATTGGCTCTAGTGCATATGGGAGATTGTTAGAGAGTATGCCTTAGAGCCCATATAATAGGGATGTATTTCATATGTATGAACTCATATTCTTAATAAAAGGCATCATTCATTTATTAATGCTATGTTTAAATACATGAGTTTGTGAATCTTAAATTAATAAATGAAGTCTTAGATATTATAAACACAATGCAAAGGCAATCATGAAAGTGTTCATGATATGAGATGTCTATTGCATGCAAATGTGTTTATATCTAAATATCCTTAATCATAGAATTAACAAGAAAAGACATTGTTAATTCGGACAGACTAGCACATGTTATGCTTCTTGAATGATTTAAGTAGTGGTTCTTATAACTGTGATTATGAAAGATAATCAAAGCTAACATGTGGATGCTTGTTATAAGAACAAGTTCATTGGAGACTTGCAAAGAGAATCCTCACATGGATATTAAATCTATGTCAGTGAGGAGTCTCTTCATGGCGGTTGTGTAAGTATCCTTAGACTTGAGATCACCAAAGTTCTCTTAAGTAGCAAATGGTATACTTTGACTCCATAACTGATTACTTCCAACTGGGAGTGAATATAGTTCGGAGGTTGGGTATATCATGACCTACTTGAAGATAGTTGAGTGATTAACAAAGGATTCACCATCCCAGATTTATTAAGAAAAGTTATCTCGCATGATTCTATAATTGCCTTATTCAGAGAATCTCTGGCCAGAATAATATGCCAAGATGGATAGAGATCCATAAAGAAGATTTTGGGAACAATGGTTAAATTAATAGAACATACATAATTAGATTTATATGAGTTGACATAAATCCATACTTAGAATCTAATTGATATAAGAGTGGTGAAAGGAGTAATTGCACGGTAACTATTTCTATGGAAGGGTATAGTTAAACCACTTGACTTTCCTGACATTTGGATAGTCATGATGCCTAGCTAAAGGCCAATCATGACTTGTATAATAATGTATCATAAATATCAATAGGGATTGATAAAATGATTTAAAGGAGTTTAAATCATGTGAGTTTTGAATAGAACTCACAATTACGTATTATACTGCCAATATGGATAGGAACCCAATAGGTCACACATATATAGAGAAAAGGATAAAATAGTAAAATGACAAGGATAATAATATTTGATATTATTGTGGGAATAGAGAAGAGAATAATAGAATGATTAATTAAAGAATTTAATTAATTATGATCAAGTAAAATTGTTCGCAGAACTTTTTAGAAATATTATGTAAAATGGATCTAATTGAAATAATGTATATTATAATTAATTATTATTGAACTATAAGTATTATAGGGCTGATATAATAATTAATAGATCCATTAGAGTAATTAAAAGGGGCCCAAAGAATTAAGGTTGGCACAGAAACCCTCCAGAGGAAGGGTTTCATGCCATCTCCTGGTAGAAGGCCTTAGAGGCCTAATTCTTGGACCAAAATAAATTAAATAAATTTCATTAGTGTTATGGAGCCCACATATTTAATTTGGATGGATTTGAAATTCATTTGGGTGATTAAATCCAAGTGTATACATAAAGAGCCTAGTTTGTGAGTTTTGTGCATAGTCTTTTGTGAAATGACTTAAATTGGATTTAATTGAGCCCAAATAAATTATTAATAATTCCAAAAGCCCATTTAATATTTCTCCAGCAATTTTAAAGAGCCTAATCCTATTATGAAGTTGGATTTTTAACCTAACTATAAAAATCCAAGTGATAGGGTATTAGGGTTAAAGGTGAATAATTAAGAGAAAAGAGTTTCTCTCACTCTCTCAACCCTAGCCACCACCCCTTGCTAGCATCAAGGGGATTTCGGCCAGCCATTGTTCTCTTCCTTTGTTGGTTCATTCAATCATTCTCTAGTGTGGATTACTCATTGGAGGTGTTCAATTTTGGATATTGTGGTTTGCGATAATCCGGTGAGAAGAAAAATCAGCCGTTCAACAAAAATCAAAGGTAATTTTTCTTATTCTCATTAATATGTTTATTGTAAATTCATGGCAAGATCAGATCTATTGGTTAAAAATTTTAAATTTCGCTTATGTATGAGATGTATGTAACCGATAATTCCCAACATTAAGCAAAAAGAAAAAAGAAAAAAATGAGAGAAAAAGAAAGAGTTGAACACATATTGTGAGATGCGCTGACGCGCATCGAGCAACATACGGTTGACTCATTTATTTTAAAGGAGAAGAAAATATATTTTTGGTCGTACGTCACGTGATACACGGGTGTGAATTAAGCTTTTCCTCTTCCTTTAAAATAAAGTCCTTGTCAATTAGCAAATCCAAAAAAGAGCAAAAAGGGATCGCAAAATACAAAAAAAAACAAATATTAAACCAAATATCCCAAAATACCCTTAAAAGTGGTTTCACAACCTAGACCTAAATAAAAACAAATATATAGCAAAACTATGTCGAATAAATTGACGAATAAAGTTTATGACATATAAGAAAGATAAATGCATAAACTCTAAACTATCAGAAAATTGTATCGAGGAGAAAAGAATTTTTATATTACCTTTAGTGTACCTACTCAATTAAACCGTTGAATGTCAAATTTTTAGATCTTTACCATATCGAAAAATGATCTTGAAAACGAAGAGAATAACTCCAAAATAACACTTTTTGAGTTTGAAAACATTTGTTTTTAAGTTTTGCTATTACTTGTAGAAGAAAAATCTTCAAAATCACCTTTTTAAACTTTTAGCCAACAACAAGCCAACCTTTTGAAAGTTGCTCAGCCAAAATCTAATATAAGTGGATTTTCATGGGTGTACAACTCAAAAAAGTCAGCCAACTTGCCAAATTAACACTGAAATTTTGATCTACTTTTCGCTTGCATAGCTGTGCAAGTAGTTTGCGCGGGCGTACAAATCAAGTGCAACAGTCAACTTGCCAAATTAAGCTTGAAAAAATAGATTCTTTAACATAAACAACCGTGCAAGTGGTTTGCATGGGTGTTCAATCTACAAATGAAAATCCAGTTGGCAAATGGCCAAATAATGTAAATATTCCATGATTGTACAAGTGTGCAAGGCCAAAAAATCATTAAAAATAACCTTTAAGCTCCTAATTAGTAGTATTTCTTATTATTTGTCCCTTTATTTCCCTTAAGCACCCAAACTAAGCATAAAATACTTCAAAAAAATTTTGGAAAAGGTTTTATAATACAAAAATATCTCAGAATTCTCGATCCGTTATTTTTAAAAGAGCAATTTTTCTCATTAGGTAATCCTGACAAAAAGCCTTCTTAAGACCCAGTGTCTATACCAGGTCCCCTAATCGAGCCTTTCTTTGCCCAAGCCCCACGCCTAAACCCTCTACTAAAGCCATTACATCATTTTATAGTCCTATTATGTTAGTGGTACTTGCTTTATGAAGTTTAAGCAAATGAAAGCTATTATATCATAATAAAATAGCTAAAACTGTAAAAGTAATTTAATTAGAATTTATGGTTTATTTTTGTAATATTAAATTTTATTAAGGTTATTTTTATAAAAAAAAATATTCTTATTCCCATTTTCATATATAGTATAGATTATAAATAAATGCGTAAATAGATTTTAAAATTGAGACTTAAATTTCTGAAGAGAAAAATTATATTTATTATATTATAAATAAATTGGTGAAATTGAAATATAGTTGAATTTTTCTCTGTTACATCACATGTGTTTATTAATTTTTTTTATTTATTTTTCAAAAATTTTAAGTGTCAAATTTTAAGGGAATAATTTTTTAAATAATGTATTTTAAAAAATTTACAAAAATGGAGTATGTTAGAAAGTATATACGGAATTGGGATTTTTTTTTTTTCAAAACCGTTATGATAGGCAACGGTTTTAAAAGTGGGATCCACGAGAAAATTTGCCATTTTAAGTTTGAAACCGTTATTTACAGAAGCAATTTCAGAAAACATGTCAGACTTG